>LTAE01000020.1:123216-138690 GCA_001647135.1 Pontederia paniculata
ATATATATATATATATATATATGATATTATAAATTTAAGGGAGAGAGAGAGAGAGAGAGGGGCATATAAGCCCCTTCTCCCTCTGTTCTCGTTAGAGAAGAGAGGGAAAGGGCAACTGCCCCCTTCCCTCCAAAGGTGGCACCGATGACCTTTTCGTCTATCATTGCTCTAGACGGGGAAGAATCTAGGATTCTCCACCAATTTACTCGGCTGAGAGAAGTTCCTCGCATTGCCCCGCTAGAATCCGACTTTTATAATAAAGAGAATGAAGGGGAATGTAGAGTGTCATCGCCATCATGTTCAGCGAGCTATCCTTCGTATCGTAGAACCAACCAACATTTTCATTAGATTGGAAAAAGAAGATGAGGCTTTTAATATGGATGTTACAAGTTCTGGTTGGAGAAAGATTTAGTTTTTTTATGGCTGAGGTGAAGAAGTGTAAGAAAAGAAAAGAGCAGGAAAGATATGAACAATTGCGGTGAGAGAATGAAGTACGAAAATTGAGAAGGGGGAGGCTACGCTTTCTAAAAGTGACAAGTGATTCTTAAGAATAGAGCCAACACTTGAAATCTATAGAGATGGATTTGACCATGATATCCGTCACCACGAGGAGGTTGAGGCGGTTGAAGCCCTCCGGCATTCCGAAGATGGTGAACCGCTAGAGATTCGTGACTCGACCCCCACCTAGATATGTCGTGAAGCTTCGAGCCACCGTTGGGTTTGAGAACATGTACTCCATCAGAAAATTCACGCCTATAAAAAGGCAACGAATTCCTCTGCAACAACACAAAAATTAACAATGGTGATGTTGGTGATAAGATACACGCCACAAAGGGATAAGATGGTCACACAATCCGTTAAAAGTGTTAGAGAATCAAGAACGAACATGAGATTGTTCTCTAGATAAAATAGATTGGCAATTCAAAAGGCGAAGTAGAAAATAACGGAAGTTTCAAGTATAAAGAAAATGGCGAGATTTCTTCCTCAGTGAACAAAGAACTTGTGCGCATTTGAGAGACGAAGAGATCGAGCCATTTTTCTTAAAGGAAAAAGGTTCCAGCTTTGGAAGTAAAAAAATGGATTTTTTATAAGATAACTTATTCACTCACCGAAGGTAACCGTCAGTAGTTGAAGGCGCCGTCGGCTACAGGCATGTCACTACAAACTCCGTGTAGCAGAAGACGTAGAGGACAATTGACCAGCAATGACGTAGGCGATGATAACAATTGACCCAACATAGAGGATGGTTGCACGGTCGATGGTGATGAAGATGTCTGCGTCGACCATCCCGCCAAGGTCGAGGCACATCGCCCCCTTCTCGTCGGAGAAGAGAGGTGGATGCCCCCTTCCCTTATGAGAACAAGAGAGTAGGGGGGCTGATGTGGCCCCTTCTCTCTCTTTTTTTTTATTATTTTTTTGGGGTCTATGAGTAGAACTCCACCAGTGTCCAGAGCTATTAGCATTCGACTAATTCAGTATTCGGATGGGATGGGACAAAGGTAAATCCTGGCCAAATTGAGGACTTCGGGGCTCGAACTCGGGGCTACTAGCTCTCGGTCTTTCAATCCGGGGCATAAACACGCTAATCATCTGTGCCAACCAACTTAATTTTTTTATTGTTTTTAATATATAATTTTTATATGTTTATTTTTAGAAAAATTAAATGCACCTAGATGCCAAGTGGCATCTATGTCAAGAAAATATTCTGTAAAACATGTTGTTACATTTAGGAGAATTATTTTGTTATAAAATAAAAGTTTGAGAACGAATTTATTATAAAGTGAAGTTGGAAATGAATCAAAGTTAAGGAACTAATAATGAAAATTACTCACAATAATAATGGTGACAAAACATTAAATATCATCTCAGTTGGTAATTTCAAATTCAAACTTCACAGACATTTATTAGATGTCGATTGAGTTAGTCAATTGCTAATAATTATTTTATTAGTGATAAAAAAATTAGTGAATATCATTGTACATATATGTAGAATAGTTTACTGTAGGTTTTCATAAAGTCTCATTGTAATGTCTGCTACCAACTGCAATTATGTTTACCTTGATTCAATTGATTATGATATATGAATATATCTAGTTAATAACATCATTTAATAAAAAATTAATTCACGATAAGTGGTTATAATTTATTTTTAATTATGTTGAATCATGTCATGTTTACCAAAAATAATAAGCTATAAATAGCACGAGGAAAAAAATTATAAATATATAATCAATGATCATTGAATGCATGAATGGTGCAAGGATGAAAAGTAAACAATTCTCATATTCCTTACTTCTATCCCTCACTTCCCTAAGAGGAGTAGGAAGACGATGACGCCCGCTACGACCACTATTAACGCAAAACGAGAATGTGCCAAAAGTAAGCACGCCTCATTGTCGGCACTGCTTTCATTCGTGTCGTAGCCATGCATGGTTCCTCGAGGCATGAACTCCTCGGCAAGTGTTGGGCTAAAAACAAAACAACATAAAAGAAAATAAGGGAAAGTAGTGGGACTCATAACCCACTCACATTCACTTTTATTGGATCCCAAACCCATTACCTACACATATAAAAGCCTCCATCAAAATTTCCATTGTTTTTTGCCTCTCAGTTGTAGCTCATCAATGTAGGAAACTCAACCCGTCTCTTCTTACTCGAATTTAAAGAGGAAATCAACAAGAGATCTAAGGCAAAAATAAGAAGTAGCTGTTGAACATCTGAACATTGAAGTAAGTAGAGAGAAGGAGCACAAGGCAAGGAGATCGAAGAAAGAAAATAAGTACAATTAAAATACATAGAGGAATCTCTATATTGACCTTGTGTCAAAGTATACTTACGAATTATTATGTATGATAGAAACATGAATGATGATTTTATAGTGTTAAATTGCAATTTAGGACAACTAGTGCATTATGTTACATATTTCTCAAAATCATGTTATGCTCCATCGAGAATTAAGGCTCGTATGTTAGAAATGTTCAAATTGATATTATAACAAAGTGTCACGGAGCGAGCATGTTGCTTTATTGAACTATAAATTGATTGATGTATTAGTCAATATCGAGAACTTAAATAAAACCATAAGACCATATTTTATTGTCTACATTTCACAGTAATTAGTAGACCAACTCTAGGGGAGGTCCGATTGACTCTCAACATCATGAGACAAGTCGATCAGGGACTCTATGGGCTTGTTTGGTACAAAAATAATAGGAGAATAAATTTCTTATTCTTGTTTTTACGCCCAAACACCTTTAGAATAATCCAATTCTTCCATTCTTTTAAAACCACCTTGAAAAATACAATATCACCACTTATTGTAATCAAAGAACGAACATTTTAATTCTTGCAATGAGAAAGAACATTTTTTTTCTTTTTTAAAATTTTTTTATTAAATTATTTTACTTTAATGATACATATAATCAACTATAATTAATATTTTTTTATAATTAATTATTTTTTCACAAAAATATAACTTTAATAATAAAATAGAATATTATAAATATTTTGATATTAATAGTTTTAAATATTAATTAATTATTATATTATCATAATTATTTGGTAATAATATATTATTGAAAATAGAATAGTGAGAAATATTGATTAGCTGGTCTTTTGTAATATTAGTTAATTTATATAATATTATAATTATTTAGTAGTTACTTTGTTAAAAATAAAATAGTATTATTAGAAACATGTTAATTTATATAATTAAAATTAGCACTAATAGTTATTTATCATTACATAACCCAATAATTAGGAATATATTAATTAATTATTATAATTAATAATATCAATAAATACTTAATTATATTTAATAAAAAATATACAATAAAATATTATCGTTAATGATGTCATTGGACTATTGCTTAATTAACCAAACACACTCTCAAGAATATCTCAACTTTATTCTTCTCACAAGAACAAAAAGAGAATATTCTTACTAATTCTCATTTTTCTTAGTCCTATACCAAACAAGGCAAATGGGTAGCTCCATCGACCTCAAGGTTAGATGAGATCAGTATGTTGAGTTGGTTGGATGGGGTTTGACCGACCATCAGGTCGGATGAGACCAACGTTGTGAGTTGGTCGGATGCGGTTCGATCAATCATTAGGTCAGAAGAGGCCAATAGTGTGAGTCGGTCAATCGATCCAATGGTAGATTCGATCAACCCTATTGTAGATGTGTTTTGGTTAATTTTATTGTGTTACCTAATTAAGTCCATTGATTGCGCACCTAGAACACACATTGCATGCTAAATCGTAATAGGATAAAATATTAATTTATTGATTGATTGAATTGATAATCGGATAATCGAATTGCGCGTCTGACCGAATTGGAGGACTCATCCTCATATTATTGTTGAGCTCAAATATGGGATTTGTTGATTGCTTCACGTAATGTGCACAAGAGTAAGTGTATCCCTTGGTTTAGCTTACCATCATTGACAACAAGTTACTCTAATATTCAATTATTAGTAATGACTCACTAAAATTGATTGAATTGAATAATAGGATTGTCACTTCATGATTGACAAATTGTTAGATCACGAATTGTTATCAGTATTGATTGAGCATGGCTCACATTATGGGAATAGCTTAAGGAAGTCACAAGAGAAATTTTCGATTATCAAATGACAACAAATAATATAAACTTTAGCATGAAATATTATTATTAATGTTGAGCATAGGTTGCCTAATGCTATTGATGTTCATGGCATCGATTATTATTGATATAAAAATTTCTAAAGTCAAAGATATAACGACTTAATTAGTATTATTTCATTGATGCATAATGGTCATGCAAGCATATGGTTATGCATTGTCATTTATTGTAAATTTTCATTGTTATAGTTTTATATAGTAGGCGAAAGCTCGTAGGACATGTGTTCCTTGCACTGTATCTTGCAGGTAATAGATTAATTGATGGATGGTGGTGCTGCTCCGACGAAAGGATTTCACATGGCATGCTCAGGCAAAATTGTTAAGTGTCTTATATGACCAATTAATAGGTTTTTTCTTATTTTCCGCATTGAGTTCTATGTAGTGAGCTATGTAGATCAAGACTATGTTTAACCTTTTGGAAAGTGATGTAACTTACTATGATGTTAAGTTATCATGCTACGACTTCATGATTGTATGTCGAGTTATTAAATCGTTCCTCTCGTGTTTATTATTCAATTGTATCAACTTTTCGTTGCCATAGATTGTCACCATCATAAGGTGCCTGGAGAACCACCTTGATTCATGTCGTATATTGATTCATGCACGTGTTGGGCATTACAACAAATGTTGTCCTTGAGGGTTTGGTCCCTGAGGTGTCGTTCGCCATCACACCCTAGACAACATTGTCGTCAATGTCGATGAGGACCTTTCCTTTGTCTACTTGAGAGCCTCCTTGTGGCGTTGTCGATCCATGAGAAATGATCCGTTCATTACTCCATCTTTGAGCTTGTGGCTCAAATCCTCGATGGATTAATTTTTCCTAAAGCTATCGATCGAACACGATCAAAGTCGACCATTCGACCCATTGCACTTTGCATATGTCGTATCATATTCTCTATGGAAGTTTGCCTTGTCTCCTTGTCAGTGCAAGCACCTGAGTTCACGACAAGAATGAAAAGAAGCAAGAGAACCAAGTCTCTTGCCATATTCTAGAGGATCCTACCAATGAATGGGAGAAGATGAGAAATTAGTGTATAGCGATGAGTTCAATAGATATTTTTTAAAGAAAATAAAACTCCTTTTTGTTAAAAGATATTATTATAAAATCTATATTTATAATAGTATTAGAAATATTTTATTATATAAAATGATATTGATCACATATTATATATTTTTATATCATTATTTATGACATATTTTTTGTCCACAAAAAAATTATGTAATTGAGTAATTTTTATATATGTTAAGAGTATTCAAAATGTTATATATATAAATATATCAAGGTATTTGTTAGACTCTTGGTGATTTTTTAAAATGTAAAATTCATTTAGATTTTTCTGAATTTGAAAAACTATATTTTTTTGTGATGGTTTTAAGATTTTGGTTTTTCAATTTTTCTAAAGTCATGGAGTATGTGAAAGTTCACCTTATTTTGGAGAACAGTTTTCTTATAGATTTTTTTTTGTATAGTCAGTAAATCCTAATATGAGGTTGAAGGTAACCGATATGTGATAGAGATGTACGATAGAATTAAAGTCATAGTGGTTAAACACGTCCTATAAATATATTTGTGTTGAACAAATAATTGCTCCATATAGCAATATTTTGAAAATAGTATGAAAGGTCGAAAACGTTTCAATTGCCAATCGGCCACTGATCCAATCCAATTTGCTATACAAAATCGGATTTAACAACAAAAAAACTGGTATGAATTGGAAAAACTGGATTGAACCAGAAAATCAAGTTCAATCCTATTGTACTTAACAGGGTACAGATATAATATGAGGAAGAAAAATTTAAATCATGGTTTGAAATGGGAAAGAAGAACTGAAAAAAAAGATACAAGGAAACAAATGAATGAGAAGAAAGAAAGAGACGAAGAGAAAAACATTAAAGCTTAATAATAAAAGAAATGTAGAAATATTTCTAAAACAATAACTTTGAAATGAAGTTTATAACTGATTCTGTTATTGTGAATGGTTTATTGAAGGTGTATCTTATTTAAATGGGGTACATTATAACTCGTACTATTGAATTTAACATTTGTAATTAAAAGAATAAGTAAAAATTAAAATCTTAAATTAATTAATTATTTTTAACAAAATATATAAAATTCAATGGTTCAAAAAATAAGACACACAATATACTCTACTATAACATAATCATGAGACCTATTATAAAGTGTTTTTATTCTTTTGTATATAGCACAGCTCATAATGAAATTATGAAAATATCTAAATAATATTATTTTCAATATGATTGGACTCGACTCAGAACACTAATTAGATATTCCATCCATTTTATAAAACTTTGATATTCATGAATTTGTGATTTAGTTTTATGTGAAGCCATTTTTTCACATTGATAAGATCTTCCATCCATTTATAAAACATTGAATATTAATGAATTTGTTATGCATGTTTCATGTGAAGTAATATGAATTAGGCTTCATGCGTCATATTTTCTTCGCACATTTGATGTTATTGACTATGCCCAGAAAATGTGACGTAAAATAAAAACTTATGACAACACCACGCATATGGGATTCAACCCGATCCTAATTCAAATCCGAATCATCCGACCAAAATTGATTGAGTTGATTTGGATCGGATCGTACCAATCCGACCAAAATTGATTGAGTTGATTTGGATCGGATCGTACCAATTTTGACATAAGAATCTAATCCAATTCGACCAAATTATTTTATAAAATGGATCTACTTGAATCTACTTGAATCATCAAATCACCCGACCAAATTATTTATTTTCATTTTTTATTAAATTTTGTTAGTATTTAGTATGAATCATTACATTTATTATTCATTTTAAAGCATAAATAAAGTTTTTTAAATAATTTAACTATTTTATTATAATATATTTTAATTTTAAATTATACTTAACCTTTAAATTAAACTAAAACTAATTTAATTTTTACAAAAAAAATGGGTCATCGAGTGAGATCGGATTCACTCGAATTGAAAATTTTCAACTCGTACCCAATCCGACCAAGGTCGGATCTTGATCGGGCCGGGTCGAATCCGACTCGGCCAAAAAACTGAATTGATCCAACTGAATTTGGGTTGGTCGGGTGGTCGTGTTCACCTGGTTGACCCCGACCCGGTAAGGTTTCTACGAGTTTTAAAACTTGAAATAGGGAATATAATCATAATGGTGATTTCCTGTGTTACAATAAGGAGTCGCCAACAATTTCATGATTATATCAAATGTAATGTACATGAAAAGAGAAAAAAAATGAAAATATCCACTTCATTCGGAATGAGTCATATAGTGATTTTTTAATTACAAATGAAGACTCGTGGACCTGATACAATCATATAATAGGTAATCCTTAGAAATATATAGGAAAACTAAGTAGCATAACTTAGTTTGATCAATGTTCCCAGATATATCACTATTTGAAAAAAGTTCCCACAGATGAAAATAATGATCATCATATCCACTAAGAAATTTTCGTATTCAATACCGTAACAAAGTACTTATATAGTTACAATAATAAGACCTTTCCAGAGATTTAATAATTGCAAAATAAATTTGAAACTTTATAAAAGTCATGGTTTACTTTCCCTAACATTTAACTCAATTTGATTAAATTTGGTCGGGCCGGGTTGCAAACTTTGGTACCAAGATTCAACCCAAACCAACCTAGGTCGGGTGAATAGTCATCAGAATTCATTTCTAAATCCGCTCTTGAACCAGACAGGCCGGTTCAATAAAAAAAAGTCGGGCCTTCCGATAGGGTTCACTTGGGTTCTGAATTTGAACCCATATCCGACTCACTGGAGAGATCGGGTGCTCGGACTCTGACGATGAACGCCCATAGTGCCAATAATGTTTAAGAAAAGTTCTTCTAGCTATTTTTCCTCTTTCTTTCGTTTGATGCCAAAATGGTCTGACGAACATATTCTTCTTGTCTCACCATGGAACTTCCAGCACTAATGTTATTTTCACATACAGATTATGCATGCATATATAAATCAAAAGTATGCAGATAACTTAGGTAAAGAAAAGGTAAGAATATGGCAGTTATCAGAAATTATACAGAGAAGGAATGCATTGGGCATTGTGAGTCACTTCTAACTCAGATACTGGTACTAATTTTATTTCACAGAAATATAAAGGATGAGCACTGCCCATCCTAACAAGTAGACAATTAGTTTAACACACCAGACTTATAAACAAGTTTTATAGGATTTACATATAAGACATTTACTTACATATGCTCCCCTGCATTGGAACTCAATGGCTTGAAAAGTATGTGCATTCTCCAGACCAGCAAATCACATGAGAACATCTTATCTATCTTCTGGGATAACATTACCATGATCATCAAGTACTACGAACGCAAGGAATGATGAGCCCTAGTCATCAGGAAGCCCCGTGAGCGAAGAGTCTAGCACCTCCATCAGACAGCGAATTGAGCTGATGGTCACCTGTTATGATGCTTTTAAAGCGGTTCAATGGCCCCAACATTGAACTCGTGCGCTGTCAAAGAGAAAGTTATCTGGAATTATATTGTGTAACTTTGAGCCATACACATAGACAGTTCAGAATATACAGCAAAATCAACATTTAAATGGCAATTCAGGCATCTAGTTGAATGAAGGCAATGAGCTCTACGATATGTTGATGTAAAAAATGTTAAAATAGAAGAAACAATGAAAATTATCCCTAGGCATTTGAGCAGATGTTCACAAACCTCATCATTTATGCTAACATGAACTTTGAATTGTTCAAGCTGTGATCTTTCTTTTCGCTTGTAGTGCCCCAAAATGACAACTCCAACCAAAGCAGCAGCTACTACAACAGACCAAAATGTGTTTGCTTCCTTTGTGTGATTATACAAAGCCACAGCACGTTTCTTCAACCATTCTTTACAAGGAAAATCATATCCATCATCTTCGTTGCTGTAAACTGAGGCATTGTCACTCTCAGGAGGAGGGTCTTCATTTTCTTGAGACAGGTCAACATAATCAGGGAAATCAGCTCCACTTTTGCAGTGAAATGATGCATTTGTTTCAGCATGAAAAGCACTAAGCTCAGGAGAACCAAAAACGATCTGTTCTTGCAATTCCTTGCACTCACCAAAGCTTATGCCACCAACTGATCCACTTTTTTCCTTCTGAAAGGAATGGATCTCTTCCACATTATCATCTGGTTTAGTTTTATAGCATTCTTCAAGAGATTTGCCAGTTAAAACATCCTCCTTTTCTTTGTGGAGTATGTCTTCCTCCACGATTTTACCATGGATGTCACTGCATTTCGTTCCCACATCAATACCCTTGTACTCATCTGGTGCTAATGTGAAGTGTCTTGACATGATCATTTGATCATAAGACTCCTTTTCAACTTTATCGAGCTCCTTATCTGTACTCTCCACATTGGATGAGGGTGGATCAAATATAACTGGACCAGGTGCGGCAGCATATGCAGATGCTGTTAAAGAAACAACCTCCCAATCGGCTCCACCGGAGGAGTTTCCATCAGTCACCTTCCCCTCTTCAGCCATTTCTAAGAAACTTAATAGATTAGGCCTGTGAAAAGACTTACCAAAAAGAAAAATCCAAAACCAAACAATAGAAATCCAGAACTGTTAGGGTCAGATATCATATAGCGTTTAGTAGACTAAGAATTAAAGATACCATCCTAGAAAAAAACCACACACTTACCCTTCATATCAAGTGAAAACCAGAATATGCCAAGTTAAATTTCGACAAGTTATAAGACCTAACAATTCGAAAATGGATAGGATCATAAAAGCCATCAACATTAGCAAGATCCCAAATGTGCATAATAAAATCAAAATGCTAAATTAGGAATTCTATGAAAGAATCTCAAAAAAGAAAAGAGAATCCATAAAACTTGTAGCACAAGACTCTATATTAGCATTTGCCTTCTTCCAAAGGTACATGATACATACGACAAATCTGAAACCACCAAATATTGCACCGTAGAGAATGAGTTGTCGATAACAAAATAAAACCACAATTAAGTACATATCCGTACATGAGAAATCACTTATGTTCCAGCTTTTACTTTTGCCTGTGCAAAACGTCAATTTAGACATGTTCCCTCTCCCAGAGCAACCCTTGAACATGGAACTTAAGACGAATGCAAACATGATCTAATTCTTAAAACAAGATAGCTGCAAAAATGTTACTCCAGAGATTTAACCTTACAAAATCGCAGCAATTAGAAAATATCAGGAAAATAACTGAGCATAAAGAACAGGCAAAGCAATCGAAAGATCAATTTTTCCGCTACAATTAGGCAATTAAGAAACGCAAACATAAACTAATACAAACACATGAAATTATCTAATCCCTAAAGCATATGACTTCAAACAATCAGGAGATCCTAAAGATTCATCTTTGTTTTTACAGAAACAGAGGTGATCAAACCCTAAGAAGAATAAGAGGGAAAAAAAAGTCCAACGAAATAAAAAAGCCATCTTTAGTTCTTTACTCGATGAAACTAGAACAAGAGATGAATCGCTGCGTCAAAGATCGTAACCTTCGAGTGGAGAGCGATCGGCGATGGCGCAAAAGAGGGGGAGGAGCAACGGGCAGAGGTGAGAGAGGGGAAGAAGGCGTCGACAGGGCAGTGGACAAAAGGAAGGAAGACGTTGGAAGCAAGGATTAGTGGGGCGTTACAGGATATAAAACGGAGATTAATATCCACCCGAAACCGTATTATTAAAGCGAGAAATACCATGGGACGTATCGCCGGTTTTAATAAAGCGCGCGTTACCTTTTTTAATTAAAGAGAAAAAAGGAGACCGAAAAAGAAAAATAAATGTATTTACTTTTCAGGCAAAAAGAGAAAAAAAAGGGAATACGTTTAACTCGTGAACGGAGTTGTGTATGAATTCTCGTGACGTGAGTTTTTTTTCTGTTATATTGATTTTTTTTATATTGCGACTATTAATTTTAATTATGTTTGTTTTGCTAAAAAAATTGAAAAAAATATTGCTTTAGAAAATTGATGTGTGCTTTCTTTTAAAAATTTGCTTCTTTTTTTGAAAAAGTTTCAATTTTGTCCGTGTATAATACGGAAGAGTGAAGGAGATAGTCACTCTTTATATAGGAAACAATTATTCTCCTTATAGTTACACACACACATATATGTATATATATATATAAAATGATAGTCTACTTAATTAAATAAGAAAAAAATATCTACCATTATCGCATGTAGTGCAAGATAAACTGGAATCTCATTTATATTATTATTTGTTTTATTATTACTAAAAAATTAACATAAATTATTTTTTTATTAAATATGTTTATATAAAAAAATTCCTATTTTAGAAGGCAAAATTTCTCAATAGATGTGATAATATATATACATATATTATCAAAGAAAGAAAATATTTTGACAAAAAAACATTTAAACAAACGTTACAAAATTCATTTAACAAAGTCGTGAAATATAGATATAATTCATTGATTCTGGTTATTGTTGTTCTCTTCATTTTTTCTTGTTTGGCAATAGTTTGACAAGAAATAATTAAATATATATCGACGGGCTGTAATTTTAATTAATTATCGGTTTTAACCGTGATTTTAATCAATTATCGGATCGTTCAATCTTTTGGGCCTAAGTTTTTAGAAAGACCAGGGGCCCAATTAAACGGTTTTTTAGCAAGAGAGGAAGCATGATAAATTGATAACTATATCCCTCTTTCCACATACTATTATTTTCCTTAAATTTTAATATATATATATATATATATATATATTTAAAACAATTTATGCGAATGTAATATTTTATTTTACAATTTGGTATTTATTTAAAAGAATATTGATCAAAAATACGAACTCTTCTTCTTCAACACCTAGAATTTTATGAGCTTAGAGGAAGGGGGAAAAAACTAAGTCGACGACAGTAGATTATTGTCACAGCCAAAGCATTCCATGGGCGAGAATTATACACATGAATAGAAGTGTAAGCATAACATGTCATGAATAAAATATTTCAAGATCATATTTCTCTAATGCTTGCGGCCCCTATCCATGATGTTAACCGATTTGAACGGGTAATGTGTACCGAGTCCTCAAAGCTACTTTTTATTAGATAATTTATTTTCTTTAATTTTTTTTCTAGTTTGATGTGACACGAGTGAAGGCTACAATAAGACATTTTTTTGGTAAATAAACAATATACTGTTTACTTCTTAGGCTCGACCTTTTTGGGGATCAAAATCTTAGAAACATATTTCTTTAATGTATGTTGCAATTATGGGGAGGTAACCAAAAAGGGTGATGTTGAAGTGTTAGTTAAGGGAGGGATTATCATTAATATTATGCATATATCTCTAACCAATTCAGTAATAAAACAATAGTAGATGCAATAATACCGCGTTGATATATTTAATTGTAACAATAAAATTAATTTGATGTTCATGCAAAAATAATTATTACATTTAACTAAATAAATAGTTAGTTCGTGGGGCATCAGAATAATCTAATACCAAAACTAAATGCACCTTTTAAGGCTCTATTCGAAAGAAGTGCGTTTGGCTCGAAACGTTTTCCTCATAAGTGTTTTATGTGAGAGAGGAGGATTCTTAAACACCGCCTAAATATTATTTCAAACAAATATATTATAAATGCCGATAAACTATGAATATGAATTGAACGTTGATTCATCATCGTTTTTTTTTCACTATCTAATTTAATAAACTATCCATTCTTGTTCTTAACTATTTGATTACAATTTTGTTGTTTATACATCAAATTTATGCTTTTGCGTTAACATAATCATTAAATATATTTTTATTATTTTTTATTGATAATTTTGATTCAATTCAAAGTTCAATACGTGAATACTTAAAGATTTTTTTCTAATACGATTGAGATTTTAGCTCAAGTTGTTTTGTTTTAGTATTATATTAAACTAAATAGATTATCAATAATATTAAAAAAACTATTAAAAAGATCATCATAATTAAATTTATATTTTTAACAATAGTACATATATATCTTGATCATTATCACTATTAATTTTTTTTCCTATTGAAAAATAGGATAATGAGCCTAGTACACCAGATTAAACTAGAAATAACAATGTCATTGGAACCATACGAGAACATCTTCCATTATTTCGAAAATCGGGTTGGAAAATCGATTATAACGTTTTTAAGTTATGAAAATTTATAGTTTTATCAATATAGTCATAGTCAACATCAATTAATTTTTAATAGAGTGTTTGACACCTTGTTGTTCCATATTTTCATGTGGAACGTAGTTTATTTTTATTTCTTGTATTAGGTCAGTGGCCTCCTTATGTAACCGAAAAAAAAATAGTCATAATCAAACTGATATATGAGACCGGCTTCAGAACAAACGTGGTTCAATCTTATACATTAAATCAGAAGTTTAAATATCATATACTTGTCCAATATTGACTCGTAATCACAATATCAAAGTCGACAAAGAATTATATAGCACTATGATTAGTAAGTTACAATATGATAATATTATAAAAGATACTATTGTTCCTTAACAAAATTTGAGTCACAATATATGATAACTGAATTAAAACAAAATTAATTAAAGAGAGAAGTAAGTGATAGAGTAATTAAAGTATTTAATGGGTTATAATTACCTAGTCATTAAAGAGAAAATTAATTAAAATTGCTAATTAATGTGCCAATTAATATGGGAGTCAATCCACGCATGAGTGATACTAAATAATGCCATTTAATAAAATCGACCAATTTAGACAATTCAATCTTATCTTTTCATCGGTCCAAAAAGGTCAAAAGGCAGTGTCGATTTTATTGACAATCGTCCAAGTTATGGTGATGCATATACACTTTCCCGTATAATACAGATAATAATAATTCACTTTTTTGCCAAAGGAAAAAGAGGAAACGAGTAAGAAAGGTGCATGGAAAATATGATATAAATATATCTAATAAATGTAAATAAGATGTGTGATAATATAATGTAAGTTATGGTGTTGTTTTCGCAAGACAAGAAGTGGAGACATATAAAGGCGAAATAAACTAATTTTACCGCAGAAAGGGGATAAAACGAGTAATAATAAAACATAATAATCATCAAGAAGCATCGAAGACCCAAATAATCCAAATAGTTTGGGTCGGCTTATACAAATTGCTCTGTTTCAACGGTAGATTGGATATAAATATAATAAAACGTTTTATTACTGATGCCTAATTTTAAAGACGGCATCTTAGAAATCGACGTCGTAGCCGTCGTCGTCGAGGTTCCTCTCCACCCTTTCGGTCACGCTGTCCGCGATCTTGTCCTCCACGTAGCCGATCCCCTCCGCCAGCGCAAGCCCTCCCAAAACTCCGGCCGCCGCGCCCACCGCCAGCCCGGTCCCCATGCCGAACTTGGACTTCTTCTTCTCCTCGCCACCGTACGCTCCCATTGACGGTGCCTGGGCTGCTCCGCCGTACCCGTACCCTCCCGCCGCCGGCGCCTGGGTTGCTCCGCCGTAACCGTACCCTCCCGCTGCCGGTGCCTGGGGTGCTCCACCGTATCCGTACCCTCCCGCCGCCGCCGCCGGAGGAGCATAAGGATAGCCCGCCGGAGGCGCCGCAGGGGCGTACGCCGGCTGGCCGTATCCGTACCCTCCGCCGCTGCCGCCGTAGTATTCCCTAGACGAGGGCTGTCCGTAGGCGTAGGGTGCCGGCGCCGGCGCCGTCGGCGCGTAGCGATCGTAGTAGCGGGCCGGCTCCTTGACCGCGACCTTGAGCTCAAGCTTGCCCTGGGGTCGGCCGGAGGGGCGCTTGAGTTTGAGGGTGCGGGAAGACTTGCTG
>LTAE01000020.1:139886-170994 GCA_001647135.1 Pontederia paniculata
TTTTAATCTAAACCACATATTAAAAAATAGACGGTCGATCACATGGGTGCTTCACGGTGAAACACCTGGAGGGGTGTTTCACCTCCATTAAACCCTATATATATATATATATATATATATATATTAGATTTCCAAATATTATACATGCTCTTGGATATATTCTGAAATAGGTATTAAAAGAAAGTTCATTTTTTTTTTAAACTTAGCACTTAAGTCTATCAAATTCGAATTTATGTATATGTAAAAATATTTTATTGAATCCCATTTATTATCATTATATTTACGGCTAAAAATAATGTTAAATTAATTAAGTTGATAATATTCATTTGTTAGTCAGCATCACAATCATCTCATTATAAAACTTAGTATATATATGATTATGTATTCTATTGTTATTTTGAGGTGACAATGAAAATATTAAGCTCAACAACACAAGTAACAATTGTTGCTAATTTTGCCACCGGATTGACAAACCGCCACTAAAATTAGCAGCAAGTTCAACCATCCGCCGAATAGCTTACTACATTTAGCAATGGATGATATATCCATCACAAGAAGCATACATTCCGCCACAAAAACTTGTTTTAAACCATTATTTTTTTTGTTTTAGTTGATTCAAATTGATTTAAACTGGATATGTGATTCGATGCAAAATATTCCTCGCTATTTACTCTTTTTTAACTATTGTTGTGAAGGTGTCACCTGCCGAGTGCCAATCCCATGTAATTATCATCAAAGAATTAGACTAAACTTGGTATTTGTTATTTAAAACATATATTATATCATATTTATAAATATGACCTAACTTTTTTCATATTTTTTTAATCAATAATGCACATATATGTCATCTATACAACCTAGTCTTGTAACCTAAACATATCAGGCCCACCTGTGTCTATTAAAAGATATTTTATTTAATAAGCTTGGTAGTAAAGTCGAACTAAGTCAAAGCACTAAAGCCACAAGTGCTTCTGCCTTTTCTATGTCTAAGAATCATAGTTCGACCAAGGACCTAAGAAAAAAAATGTGTAATCCTAATTTATCTTATAGTAGTTTAACGATGTCAAGTCGTGTAGATGAATAATGGATTTCTCAACGTTTCTCATTTTAGTTAGGACTTATTTATTACATTTTGAAAGACACTAGTTCATGTTAACCAAAAAATGTCTAAAAATAATCAACCTAAAATTTAATGGTCAAATAAAATCAAACTCAATTCATTGGACATTCATAATCACATATTTTAATTAAATTAGTTGATAACAGATGATTAGCGAGTCAGTACTCTAGTTTGAGAAATCGAGAGCTAATAATCTTGAGTTCGAACTTCGGAGTCTCTAATTTGATCAAAATTTATCTTTGTCGTATTCGTTCAAATACTAAGTTAATCATATGCTAATAATTTTGAATATTAATATGATTCTACGCATCCCCTGAGAAAAATCACACATTTTTTAATTAAATGAAGGTCGCATTTTAACCTTAATTTTTTTTATTTGAGTAACTTTTTTAATTTCATCAGTACCTTGGCAATTTTTAGGACAACAGGCGGTGACCGTTTTGTAGATTTGTACGTAGACGAGGGGCAGGGAAGAAAATTGATGACCGCGAATTCGGCATGGCGGTTACTCCTCCCCGTGGTTTCTAGAGAGAGGTGCAAACTGACTGACGAAGACCGTGGACTCGAATATTCGAAGCCTTGAGGTCCACAAGAGCAAACGCGTGATCAACGCGCTGCACAAATAACATAGCTTCATTATTATTATTATTATTATTATTATTATTATTATTATTATTATTATTATTATTATTATTATTATTTAATATGTAGTATAAACTATATTATATATATATTTAATTCATGATTAAAAATAAATAATTTATTTAAATTCATATTTTTTATTTATTTTTTATTAATCGTACACTTAAAATTTAATTATTCTGATGATAGGATATATTTATATTAAATTTTATTATTACGACGTTAATAATCACATTCACTTCCCCTAGATCCTAAAAGAATATATATTTATATATATCACTCGGTTCCCAAGTTGTCAAGACTTTGAAGTAATTTTCGTGCATAGTCCCTCAACTTTGTTTATATTCTACTTTGATCCTTAAATTTTAATTTGTAACAAATTGGTCTCTTAACTTACAACTTGCTCGTCGAAAGTCTCTTTACCTACGATAGCAGGTTGTTTCGATTTTCACTCCACGTGGTAAAGCCACGTAAGTAAAAAATAAAAATATTGACATAAAATTTAAATATTTTTTAATAGTCTCTTAACTTTATTCGGTTCCATTTTGGTCTCTTAACTATAAATTGTAACTAAACGGTTCCCTAATTTTAGTTTGTAATTAAATGGTCCCTTAACTTTATAATACATTCACCGAAGGTCCCTTTTTATCAAATTTGGTTTATCATTTTTTTGTCCACGTGAAAATACGAACATTAATATTTCTTGTGTGTATGTTGTTGTATGTATAAGAGAATAACATGAACATATAGAATATTTTAGTTTTCATCTCATGCAAAAGTAAATGATTTTTATAAATTTTATCAAAAAAGGAAGGTCAGCAGCCATTAGTGTTTAGGAGAAAGATGCACGTACTGGTGAAATTTGATGACGGACAATACCCATTTTTTGAATAAAATTATAAAAACCACTCTTGTAAGAGATGAAAATTAATAATATTTATCATGTTAACGTATTTCCACGGATACATATAATAGTGTAGATGTAAGAAATATTAATTTTCTTACTCTCACATGAATAAAAAATTGATAAATCATTATAAAAATTTGTAAAGAAGATAAAAAGAGATTTAGAAAATTAATTCTAATGCAAGGAAGATATAAAAATAACGATTTATTAAAATTTTGTCCATGTGAAAATATGAAAATTAATATTTCTTACATCTACACTATTATATGTATTCGTTAGAATATGTCAACACGATAAGTATTATTACTTTATCTCCTACAAGAGTGATTTTTATAATTTTTGTTCAAAAAATAGATATCGACCGCCATCAAATTTCATCAGTACATGCATCTTCCTCCCAAACTATGATGGCTACTGACCTTTCTTTTTTTTGATGAAATTTATAAAAATAATTTACTTTTGCATGAGATGAAAACTAAAAAATTCTATATGTTCATGTTATTCTCACATATACATACAACAACATACACACAAAAAATATTAATGTTCGCATTCTCACGTGGACAAAAGAATAATAAACCAAATTTAATAAAAAGGGACCTTCAGTGAACGTATTTTGAGGGACCATTTAGTTACAAACTAAAATTAGAGGACTGTTTAGTTACAATTTAAAGTTAGGGGATTAAAATGGGAACCGAGTAAAGTTAAGGGACTATTCAAAAACTATTTAAATTCCACGTCAATATTTTTATTTTTTATTTTTTACTTACGTGACTTTACCACGTGGAGTGAAACCCGAAAAAACCTGCTATCATAGGTGAAGGAATTTTTGACGAGCAAGTTGCAAAGTTAAGAAATCAATTTGTTACAAACTAAAATTCGGGGACCAAAGTGAAATATGAACAAAGTTGAAGAATTATACACGAAAATTTGAGGAATATAATGAATTCGACCATCCCTTTTTTTTCCTTCATGGATGGGCCAAACTAGTTATTTTCATGTATATTAATGCTGAAGTAGACGGCCCGATGATAAAAAAAGTTCCGGAATAAGAGCTTCCTATTGACAAAAAGATATATAACCAATTGAAAATATGAAAAAATTTTTAAACTAACTTCTATTGGAATACCTCAATACCAATACCAACTTCTCTGTTTTTCACTTATCCAATTACATTTTTTAAGTTTGTTAAAATTTTGAAAATAAATAAAAAAGAAAATAACAGTGAAATGGAAAATTATGTATCTTTTAATAGTTTTAGTTGTCTTATATAACATGGTTTTTTAAAAAAATAATATTGGTAAAAGGTAAAAATTAGTATTTTAAGTGCAAAATAAATAAATAAATAAAAGGAAATAAAACTTAATAGAAAAAGTGACAATGGGGTTAAATGGAAAAAGCTGAAATAATTCAGGAGGGTAAGTGGGTACGTTTTAGTTCCAACTTCCAAGGGAAAAATCAGAGATGTCTCATAGTTCAAATCGAAAATAATTCACAATGCGAGTGATTTTTAGTTACAAATCGTGCGCTTTAAGTAATAATTTATTAATATTTTTTGTAAATTTTATTTTATATCTAATCGTTCCCTCAACTATATAATTTTTCATTATTGATCTTATTTATATATTATAATTATTTATTGATGATATGAGAGTCGCATTAATTTTTTCACAAATATTTTTTATGAGAATTACATCAATCACACAATCACAAAAAGATCACTCTAACTTAAAAAAAGTATTTAAACAAAAAATTATTTTTTATTATTATTTATTATGTTTTCTCTTAAGCTAAAAAAATTAATTATATTTCAACTAATGTGATTATGATCATAATAAATTATTTATTAAAATAAATGATCGGTTGTCACATTAATAAAAATATATTATAATATATAAAAGGGATCAATTCTAAAATAATTATATAGTGTATTAACTCAGAATCTTATATAAAAATGAGATATTAAATTTGAAAATTACTCAGGAAAATTCTTACTTCCAAAGGAAAGGTAAATATGAAACTTATAATTGTATACTAGAAACAACTTGGCGTACAACATCCGACTTTGCTATGGAATAAGTTTGAGACATGAGCAAAGTTAGCGCGACAAGATATGTTGTACAAAACGCGCCATAAAAATTGATGCGTTAAAAGATCCTACTGGTATTTTAAAAGCAAATAGAACTCCATCGAATAACCAAGTCCTGAGGAAGCTTTAACTGCCGAAGGAAAAAAAGGTGCCGAGGAAGCTTTAATCATGTCGGTGCGCAAAACCAGTAACAACGCAAAGTTATTAATCCATCACTTACCCAGGTAGAGGCAGCTTAAAAACTTAGTCATTTCATGACGACTTGAAGAATCATGTTCAGAACATAATTGCTTGAGTAATCAATAATCAAGTTCATCACGAATTTACTCGCGTACTATGCATGTAAACTTCGTTATGTCATAAGAACTTAAATAATCATGTCGAGAACATAATTGTCCGCTATTCTGTTTATCTCAACCAAAACGTCTTACGGGAAATTGTTCTATATAAGTTGCAATGTCGATTGTACATTGGTTTTAAGTTAATGTATGCCAAATAACAGTAGATGACAAGATGGTATTCGGCAGCAGAAAAGCAGATTCCTCTCCAACCATCTAAGCAGCCAAGCTCTTTGATGCAATCTCGTACACATTTTCAGATAATCCAGCCGCAGAGATTATCATCTCCAATTGAGCCTGTAGAAACAATAAACTAACATTTAGTTTAAATCAAAATAATGGGCCGCACATCAGTTGTCCATTAAAAAATCACCGATTCTACGTTACATCTAAAATTGCAAAACCGAAGCAAATACGTAACCAATCGTTACATAAATAAACCAACATGCAAAATGATTAGTCAAGAATATCCATGCAGACACTGTTACTTAGGACATACTGCAGTTTAGAATGAGAACGAATATCATGCCATTACAGAAGACTGGTGACGCAGGTGGACAGCCTAACGCTTGAAGTTCACACTTCCAGCTTACCTTAATCTCTCTCTCTCTCTCACACTTTGTGCTTCCCAACAGACCATTTCTATTCACTGGTCGGGGATCCCCTCTCTTTCAGATACACATGATTTTGTAATCTCCAGGGATTCCCACCTCAGTGAATGCCCATACAAGCTATCAACATTTTGTACGGTGCGAACTCTTGCATTATCTTGTCGTATTATACACCTTTTAGTACCCACGAAACCCAAAATCACAATATATAAACCTGCCTTAACACTATTGTTTTCAACACAGGCACATGAAACAACTACACCTTTACTGACTAGTGACAAATGTGCCAGTTTCTTGTACTCAGTCACCTCAGCACTTCAACACAGTGCCCGACAATTGCTTTTTCCAAGTCAAGGTGGCATTTACTCTAAATCAAAATGATGAAATTTCTTTCGGTGTTACTGGGTATGTAGACTAAAAGTTGTCCATGACATGAACCTAGAAGTTCAACTGATACTGCTATCTGAAACAGAATTTGAGAAAACTAGTACAAATCTAAAGCCAGCAAAGTCAAAACATATAGCTTCATGGTTTCGACAGAAGGCGCTATATTATTATTGGGTTTAATGGAGGTGAAACACTCTCCATGTTTTTTACAGTGAAACACCCATATAATTAACCGTCCATTTTAAGTTTACGGTACAGATTATAACAATTTAAAATCATATTATATTCCATGTTAGTTAGGTGATTTTAAATTGTTTTAATCTAAATCACAAATTTACAATGGACAATTAATTATACGGGTGTTTCATTATAAAAAACATGGAGGGTGCTTCACCTCCATTAAATCCATTATTATTAGATGTTTTTAGGAAGTTATTATATGGTTTGATTTCATTATACAGTATCAGATGGCATTGTTGTTACATGTTTTGATTTCGTTATACAGTACTTAATTGACCTAGAAGTTCAACTGATACTGCTATCTGAAACAGAATTTGAGAAAACTAGTACAAATCTAAAGCCAGCAAAGTCAAAACATATAGCTTCATGGTTTCCACAGAAGGCGCTATATTATTATTGGGTTTAATGGAGGTGAAACACTCTCCATGTTTTTTACAGTGGAACACCCATATAATTAACCGTCCATTTTAAGTTTACGGTACAGATTAAAACAATTTAAAATCATATTATATTCCATGTTAGTTAGGTGATTTTAAATTGTTTTAATCTAAATCACAAATTTACAATGGACAATTAATTATACGGGTGTTTCATTATAAAAAAACATGGAGGGTGTTTCACCTCCATTAAATCCATTATTATTAGATGTTTTTAGGAAGTTATTATATGGTTTGATTTCATTATACAGTATCAGATGGCATTGTTGTTACATGTTTTGATTTCATTATACAGTACTTAATTGACCTATAATACATCCTTATTAAATCTAGAGGAACAAGAACAAATCTGGTAGCAGTTACATTTTTATTTTGAAAATGTCGTTATATCGTTAACTAGTACTTGTGGATGTACATTGCTCAAATTATCAAAAAACAAGTAGATACCACAAGATACATTCTGAGAATACCATTTCAATGTATTTCAAAATCGTTTCAAGTTATGGATAATTAGAAGCGCCCAAGTTAGCGGTTAGCATAGAATAAGTCACCTTAGCAAGAACTTGTCTGGTCTCATCATAACGTTTCCACCTTGAGAATGCTGAAACCATCCGGGAAGCCACCTGAAAGGAAAAAGAAATTGTGTTCAGTGCAGAAAAGAAAATGATTAGATCGGTCCTGAAATTTCGACAGCTTAACCTGAGGATTCAATTTATCCAACTGCAACACTAGTTCTCCCAAAAATTTGTAGCCTGAGCCATCTTTTGCATGGAAGTTCACAGGTGAACTACAGAAGCCACCAATCAGCGAGTAAACCTAGAACAAACCAATAGATCATTTCATTTTTATCAAAAGTCAGAAATCTCTAGGAAACTGTGACATTTTGAACTTGCTTTTAATGATCACCTTGTTAGGGTTTCGCAGATCAAAGGCCGGGTGATTCAGTAGTTTTTGGACATTAGCAACATTTCCGGGAATGTCAGACATTGCTTGAAGAGAAAACCATTTATTTACAACCTACAAGGAGAGAAGAGTAAGTAGTATAATAGTGAGCATCTTATTTCCTCCCTGATATCAATAACAATCAATGCCTTTCCCAAAGAGGTTTCATATGTCTGTTATCAGCAACAATTTATAGATCAACTACCTAGAGAGGATCCATATAAAAGATTGACTGGTATGTTATCAAGAAGTTACTAACCAAGTAGTCATTCTGCCACTTGTCATAGAAATCAGAGAGAACATCATCACGAACTTGACCAGGGTTCTGTGCTATGGCTGCTAGAGCAGCAAATTGATCAGTCATATTAGTTGCTGATTTGTACTCGTGCAATGCAAGATCAGTAAGTGCAGGATCATCCAGCGATGCAAGATAGGCTGCAAAATAATTCACAAGAAACTAAACTTAGAACATAGTTTTGCAGTTATTGCTCGTTGACCTTCAATGTTAGATAACATACCAAGAGATATATTCTTCAGAGCACGTCGAGACATATTATGATGGTCGAAAACATAAAGCCCAGTGCTTTTGTTGTTTGTAACCTTGCACAAATGGAGGTGGCATATCAGTTCCAGATCCAATAAACTACTAATCAAAGAAAGAACAAAATACTACAACAAAAAAGGTGGAAATAACAGGGATACATTTCATGGATAATATCAAATGGAAGCATAACCAGCACCAGATAATAACATCAAAGCTGGCATTCGAGACATGAGATACACAGATTTTGTTTGACTTTTGCAAATATTATGCTTTCTTTCAAGGGGCAAAAAAAATCACATATTTATTATTTAAAATATGGAAGTTTCATATATGATGAGGACCTGATCATGGCTAAACAAGGTCATGACCGAGAGGCATTCATTGTTTGACTGTTATCATGAGCTTTTTCAAAAGATAAATCAAGTTAGCAGTTGAATGCAATTTGAATTCTTGGAAACCAAAAAGTGAAGTTTCAAAATTGAGGAAATCCAGAGAGGCCAACATAAGTATATAATTCCAACACCCAGACCCATATTTGGGTTCAAGAGTTATAAGATATAATCAGTTAATAACTTACAGTGGTCAACAGATCTTCTTTTAGTTGTAGCGCAAGCTGTTTTTTGACAAAAGAGCGAACAGCATGAACTGCATCTGGATCAGCAACACTCATCATGTCCATTATCTCTCCCTCACCTGGGAGAGTAATTGCTTTTGCAATAAATTCCTGTACACATGAAATGTTAAACTACAAAACGAAATAGAAAAGAAAGGTTGTCTTTTTTTCACAAAAGAATATTTTGTTTGATGTGTTACTTTGTCCAAGTCTGGATTGCATAATATACTTCTAAGGCCTTCAACAAATTTCGAGTTTAAACTCAGTGACTTGTTCTGTTGAAAGTCGGCTACAAGATTTAACATCAATTTTCGTGCCAAAACTTGTCCAGCCTCCCATCTGTACAATTAATACATGTAAATGCCAGCCTAAACTAAATCCACAATTTATCTATCGCGGTAAAACATACAAAGATATATCCACACATCAGAATACCTGTTAAATTCGTCAGAATCATGTGCCAGCAAGAAAAATAAATCACTGTCTGTAAGGTCCGAGTCAAGACGAATAGGAGCACTATATCCCCGTAACAAAGAAGGTACTGGCCGCTCAGGTATATCGGAAAATACAAACTCCTCTTCTTTCTACGAACAAAAAAAATTGACTTAAAAAAATTGGAAAAGTAAAAACTCACAAAAAATCCAGTTCACATATCTTTTTTTTTGAAGGAATAGGAAATTAGGAAGTGCATCATCTACATGACCATCCAATTGCTTAATGAATTTCAAGCAATGGCAGACTTGGTAAATCATTTTGTTAAAATGGATAATGCTCATAACAAGTAGTACTCGAGTTATTAGTATCTGCTAAAATTATTCATTTGGGAAATTATTAGAACAATTTGGCATTTTAGTACTTTGCAATCTGTTCCAAATTACAAGCTATCAAGTGCACAACATGAAATACTCAACAGGTAGTAAAATATTGATCAGTTTTGCTGTTGGCTTCACAGTATTCATGCCACCGCATCAGAAGGTTACCAGCATTCATTAGGCCCCCTAGACACCTCTTAAAAATTAATGCGCTAACGATTTCTAAAAAACAAACTTTCCTATCTATGTACATGACATATTTGAAAGTCAATTTAGTGACAAATGTAGCAAGATCGGGGTAGAAGTTCAGAGAAAAGATAACCAAACCAACAACAATTATCATCATGACAAATAATGGTCAACCAAAAACCAAATTTTATTAAAGCCATCTACACCACAAAACAATCTCTTCAAAGTAAAATTGGCCCATCTAAGAAAGCCGATTTCCCCTTCCAAAAGAAAAAAGGTTGGGCTGTAACAGAAGGTAAAAGGTTATTACTAAAGAACTAATTATCATAACATTTTAGCACTTTGCTTTCCCAGGTACATTTATCTGGTTTAACTTCGGACACTAGAACAAATCCATCTACGAAGCTGCAGCTACATATGATCCTAAATATCTGACTCTTCCAAATACCTCATAATTTGCCTGACAATTCCGCTTCATGAGAAAATGAGTCATGCAACCAAAAGTGAAAGAATCACAGCCCATGTTTAACATGAAACTAGGAACAACATTCTTGGAACATTTAAATTGTGATCAATGCATAAGGTCATTAATGGCACACCCCAACCCACGCCACCCCCATCCCCACCACCAACACACACGCGCGCGCGCGCGCGCGCACACACACACGCACACACTTAATGCGTAAATACCAATAAAATACACGGAAATAAACTGGTACCACATCTAATGCTAAAGGAAATGAAATAAGGATCAAACTGAAGTAGAAGATGCAGAAACTTAAATGTCATCAATTCTAGCATCATACTATACAGTATAATAATGATTGAGTTAACATATCTTTAGGTAGAAACTGGGAATAGGTAAAGTCCCATGTTATTTAAACATCTGAGTCCAGAACACTTATTAGAAGTGCATAGCTAAAATAGTTGCTTCACATCAACATACTACTGCAAGCTAGCTAACCTTTTTAACTTGAAGCACTGTAGTAAAGGCAGGTTGACCATTTAATGTGAGAGTCCGTAGCATTCCATCACTATAAACAGAAGTGAGGGGCATGTCTTTTCCACTTGTATCGAGGAGTCCAATAGCAATTGGTATGAAGGTCGGTTCTTTCACAGGTTGACCAGGAGTTGGTGGGACTTCCTGACTATTGAATCCAAGAAACAAGTATCGAACAATGAAAACTTTTAAAGGAAAAGCAATTGTGAGATCTAACTAATACATATACTGTAAACAAATCATTGAAATGTGCAACAAAAATCTATGTTATCATCAGATAGCAAGAATTTCCTAAATAGTTTACTTTAACAAAAAAAATAACCACATGGGAATATTTAAGGCAGCAACACATTTACCTGAAGTGTAAAGAAAATGTCTTATTATCAGGGTTGTAAGAAGAAGCAACCTTCACGCTGGGAGTGCCAGCTTGTGAATACCTATATAATGTATATTCATTAGAGTGAAATCATTCAGAAGGAGCCATAAACCAAATGATTGATATTGTACCATGATAAGAAATTAGATAGATCTGCATCATTTGCATCACGCATAGCAGCAAAGAAATCTTCACAGGTCACGGCCTGTCCGTCGTGTCTTTTGAAATAGAGATCCATACCCTGAGGCACCCAAAAAAGTTAATAATTCTCAATAATAAAAAGATATACTGCTAAAAACAGGAACAAAACCAATTTCATGCATAACTACTGTGCATTCTTTCAACAAGGACACAAGTCACATGATAATTGCAATACAAAACTTACTTGTTAAACGAGAGAATATATTAGATAAGTAGTCTTATAATTAAAGAATCAACATAAAACCTATTATCTTCCTAAATCAGTATTAAATATTTGAAAATAAAACAATTAAGTGTTAATTATTATGATTATTAAAAAAGAAAAAAATAGGGCAAAATGATAGTACCTTTCGGAACCCTGAACTCCCCAGCAAGGTTTTGTACATTCTAACTACTTCTGCTCCCTGTTACATAGTCAATAAAGGTTTCAGTTTCCGTCTTTCATCAAGATAAAGCAGGAAATCTTTTATTGGCATACAGAATCGAACCTTCTCATAAACCTGTGATTGACATTGCTCCAAGTTAATGACATGAACAAGAAGGAAACGAATAATTACAACACATTTAGACTGAAGTTAAATTGAAAAGGAGAGGTTGAAGGGATTAAGAAAAATACCGTGACTGCAAGTTACAAATATGATGTACCATGAATTGAACATGCAACATGTAAAGTGTCAGAATCCACTTCTAGGTCTTAAATGAATAACCCAAATACAGTAAGAACAATCGCAGAACATGAAAATGATCACACTCACCAGTGTAAAAGTTATCCATCTGTCAAGAAAAGAAAGTAAAATAATCTGAATATATCTCAAAAGGAACAGAAAAATCATGCTAAAAACTCTATAAGTTTAAATCCTTGCCTTGATATATGAATGTGGCCGAACTGGATGAGCCATGGGCCCAGCATCCTGGAAAGTCCAAAGGATTTAAATATTTAGACCAATCACTTAAGACGCGTTAAGGGGAACATTTTTTAGAATGCAGAACAGGAATAGTTCATAAACATTTTTTTGGGGGAAAGTTCGTAAACATGTGATTTAGTTCACTATCAGAATTTATTTGGAAATCATACCAAATGAAACATAAAATAAAATGGAAAGAGTACGACATAAAAATGAGACAATGAAAAGTCGTTACCAGGTTAAATTAGCAATATGAAAGTTCATATTACTTATTAGGCGAATATAAATGTATAACCAATGATTTTCTAAAAAAATGTATAAGACCAATGATTTTGTCAAATCAGATAATGTCTCGTAACAACACATAACAAAACAAACCTGGGGAAATTGGTAGTTCCGAAGCCGAGAAACATCAGCTATGCGTTTAACTGTGCGACTGCCCATGTCAGAAGAAAACTCCTGCAGAGAAAGTTATAGGGTTATTCTGGTGTTCGGAAAAGAATCTAGATTCATAGAGGGATGAAAACAGCCATAACCAGTTATCGCCTCAAGTGAACATTACCTGATCTCTAAATACTGTAAGACCTTCTTTAAGACTGAGTTGAAACCAATCACGACATGTCACTCTGCAAAATTGTGTTATCATCAGAACTGCAGGACATATGAATAATCAAACAGACTAAAGGACAAGAAAGACAAACACGTTCTAAATAGAACTCGCACTTTCAGTTATGACATTTCAGACTGGAATGTCCATTGACAATATGATTTTCTCAAAGAAACAAAAAACTAAGAAGACGGAAAAATAAATGTTCACAGACAATGTCAACAAGATCCCATCACGTAACATAACAAAATATAAAGGCATCAAAGAACTTGGTAGGTTTGTTGAACCTGTTTCCTGTCCAGTTGTGGAAATACTGCAAGTTTCAAAGAAAAACCATTCAGAACATTTGTTTTGAAGATATCAGTTATATGGGAACATGAAGTATTAATATATAAAACCTTGAAACAAAATAACTACCTCATGACCAATTACTCCCAATATTGCAGCATAATCTGCGTCAGTCGCTGTCTCAGGTGATGCCAAAACAAGCTTTGAATTGAAAATCTGTATTTATATTCTGAATACTTTCAGGAATTTAATGAGAAACCAACCAAACAATACACAGATAAATGTACAGAAATTCTTACATTAAGGCTCTTGTTTTCCATGGCTCCCCTGCAATCAGAAAGTCATAATAGTTTCATTATTATAATAGAAAGCTAGTAGATCAGCAGTATATTACAGCAAGCAAGTTTCTGCTCAGAAGAACTGATCTGATAAACCAATTAATTGATACAAAAGAAATAAGATTATGAATTGAATACAATATTTTTCTATCTAAAAACTTAAAGAATCCAGAAACACTTTCGATGATTTTACAAAATTGCATTACAACAACAAGATTAACAATAGTAGTTTGCCAAAATATAGGTGCATTCATTCATTAGTATACAAAGCACTCAAAACTTACATATTAAAATCAGGAACAGCCACAATGTTAAACAGATCAAGATCATATTCAAGACCGAAGACCTGTTAAGGAAGATAAAGGAATTTTCAGATGCCAAAATAACAATGAGGTAAAAAATGCATATGAAGCAAGACAGACAACTGACATCCTCATCCCACTTCATGGCTGCTTTAAGTGAATACATCGCATGAGCAGTTTTAGGTACATCCTGAGCTGGAGTCCAAATTCTCAAGTTAATTTTCCTTCCAGAACGTGTAACAAATACATCATCTCTGCTTTCCAACTGCCCGGCTACCAATGCAAACAAGTAGCTAGGTTTTTTGTAAGGGTCTTCCCAGACAACATAATGTCTGCCACTCTGAGAATAACAAAGCACGGTCATTATAGTGTAGAATAAGCTGTTATTAATAAGAAAATCAAACAAATATAAAAATATTATGTAGTAAATGAGAACAACCTCAAGATCGCCTTGCTCCAAGAGATTCCCATTGGATAAAAGTACAGGATAAAGTTTTTTATCAGCCTCAACACGGCAAGTATATTTTGCCATAATATCAGGGCGATCCTGGTGAAAAAAAACTATGTTAACTGTGAAACACCGAAGCTTATAATTTCTGATAAATAACTAGGGAAAATATCAGTGGTGAACTCATGATAAACTGCAATATGTGAGGTTCCCAATTTATAAACATACATTGTCTAACCTCGGGATTACAAATGATAACTAAAAATCTAAACTAACCTGATAAAATGTTATTTTCCTAAAACCTTCTGCTTCACATTGAGTGCAAAAGTTGCCAGAAGACTTGTAAAGACCCTGTGAGAGGAGAAATTTTGAATAAAAAAGATAAACTTGGAAAAATGAAATCATAATCTTTCGAACTGTTTGTACCTCCAAAGATGTGTTGCTTTGTGGGTATATCTCTGTTACAATTTCCAAGGTAAATGCATGAGCTGGTGCTGATGGAAGAGTCAAATGTCGCATATCCAATTGAAACTCTTCTTTCTAGCATCATAAAGGGTGAAAATATAATAAATATCATGACCTCCAAAAGAAATTTATTACTATTAATGAAGATTGCATCAGTAAATTTAATGATTTATCCACGATCACAGTATAAGATAAACAAAGGAATGAAATGCCATCAGTTCTAATGCTAGGCATTGAGGGATGAAGATGTAAGACACATGGAATGCAGGTTTTTACATGGAGCATTCCCTTTTGCTTTTTGAGAGATAGATGAGATTAGCTTATCACAGATCTGAATTTCAGATCCTGTTCAATCAATGTGAAGAATTTTCCACTTATCGAGAAGAATGCAGCTTAAAACAATGATGTCCAACAACAAATTCTGAAAGGAAAAAGTGTGAAGCATTATTTATTCTTGGAGTACATAAAATTAACCCTTTTCCACATTGAAGGTCCAAGTTTATATACTTTTGTGACATTCTTCTCTTTTTCGGACACTTGTTGTAAAGCAATAGTTTGACAGTAATGTTTAAACATATAAACATCCTAAACAGTTGATATATAATGCATTCCGAGCTTCCTTCATACTGACAACAAAGAACTTATTTGCATATAAAAACAATACAGCAAAGGCAAATTAACAATCAGATGACAAGTTTTATTTCACATAACAGTATAAAAGCAAAACCTACTGTCACAGATGAAATTGAGCATTCAGGAGGTATAGGACTAGTCAATAACCACCTTTAATTCTTTCCCATCAACTTTAATGGATATCAGTTTAAGATCCCTCCCATCAAGAACCAGTGGGCAAGAGGAACCTGAAATAAATTTCATAGAAAAAAATCAGAATATTATTTAAGACTGAAGAAGCAACAGTGCTCTGATGATTTATCAAAATATTCCATTGAACTATCCCTATCTGAGTGAAAGTTAACTAAAATAAACTGTTCTTTAGAAGGTAAAATAAACTGTAGAAAAAGGAAAATAACAAAATATAAAGCTTACCTTCAACTCTTGGCAAAACTGCAATTTTTGATAAGACTATAGTCTTATCCTCACCCAACTGAAAGGTCAAGTCCACCTGAAGAAAATGTAAAGGGAAAAAAAAGCACAGTAAGCAAAATGGTGAAAAAGAAAACCTATAACCATAAACAAAAACAGAAGTTTATCAACTCATATGGAAATGGTTCAAGAACTATAAATCGTTGAAATGAAGAAAGAAAAGTGTAAGGTCCGGAGCAAGGTACTGTAAGCAATAACAACAAGCACTTAATTGGAAAAAATTACCGTATCAAAAAAATAATCAGGCATCTTATAGTCCTTCAGAAAGATCTCTTTAGGAGCATCCATCTTTGACTTTTCAGTTTCTGCTGGTGGAGGTTGTGTTGCAACCAAACAAGATAGCCTTTTACTGTTTATTTTTAAAATCTGAAATAATTGAATAAAATGTCAGTGCCTCAGGGAAAAAACAAAAGCATGGGAAATAGATGAACAAATAGAGTGGTTTCTGGCCAAGTCTTCATAATTATTGTCAAATCATACGTATGAACAACACTAGTTAAGATATCAGAGGGACTTACAGGAGACAGATGCCTTTTCCAATATATAACCTACAGAAAATACACATTAAAGGGAAATAGATAAAGGAATGGCAGATAACTCAAGAAGGAAAATAATAATAAAATAATTACTACCTCCTTGGTACTAGTTAAATTGATGTTATAGTTATTTTTGGTAGAGTAACTCCTTGTTGGATAATGAAATGATGAACAGCTAAAGGTATGCTGAAGCTGCAATGAAGATGCATTAAATTTTAAACAAGGGCTTAACGAAGATCAAAGATAAATACCATCAAAGTTATGGAAAAATTTTATTAAACATTAGCAAACTCCCAGTTTCACCAAGAAGTAAAAGAATGCCTGAGGAACAACAAGCATGAATATGTGAAAATGAAATAAAAGACATGCAATTGGAATTAAGTGTTATTTTACAGCATATACTGGAAAAGACAGGATATGTGAAAGCAGGTAAGAAAGCATAAAATTACTACATGAACTCCTGAAGCAAAATTGACTACAGAAAGAAAAGAAAAAAATTAGCATATCAGAATTCAGTTCCCACACAAAAAAGGGGAATGAACTACTGAGATTATGACATGAGATTTCCAAAAGAGACCTCCAGGCAAAGTTGTCATATTCCAAATTCCAGTATCTTCCATTTTGAGTTGAATATCCAACATTAACTATTTTTATGGATCTCCATCCTTCAATAATCTTATAATTTTCAAACACCAACAAAGTAACCAAAAAATACAAACACACAATTCACAACAAATACGATAGACAAAGAACAATAGAAGAACCCAACAATGATCCACCAAGCTGCAGAGAAAACACAAGTTAGCAACCCTGTACAACCAAAGCTTACTACTAGCCAATAGGCCAATCACAACATGACTACAGTGTTATTATTCGGACTGTAAAAATGGCATCTATTCCCTGAATCCACTACTTCGCTACATTATGCTAGTTTCCGCGAACTGAAAGAAATTTCCATAGAATCTCATATATCACAATACTTATTCAATGCAACGAAGTAGGAATTTAAACAAATCAAAATCTCAAGCTACGTAGTGTGCATTTATTAATAAATAAATCAAGCAAAGCAACACAAAAGACAACTTAAATCGATAGTAAAAACATTTTTCGAACTAAAATGATGACGTCTAAACCGCAAAACTAGGGCATATTTCTCGATATCATGTTTCCAAAACAATAACTTTTGGGTTGAGATAATCACATGATACGACGAGAAAATGCCGAGAAATACTGCCTTTACCAAATTCGGACAACCTTTCCACGGGGCTACCAAACGAGCCATTTCCATCAATCACCTATGGATGCTACAAAGAACCGAATCACCACCCAAAACTACGCTAAAAGAAATCGTAAAAGAAATAGTGATGCGCTAAAATTCTCAAAACCCTGAAGGGCAACAACAAGAGACAGCCGATCGAGCAAATACACGAGATAAAAGCTTCGATCCCTGGATAACAAATATAAGGACGAGATAAATCTCTAAAAAGAAAAGTACAAATTGCGCAATGCGACAAATCGCGATGATTAGATCAGTATAAACCGATCAACTACGGGAACTAAATGTAAGGAATTTTAGAAAGAATTTTAGCAGATTTTTTCTCTCATTACCTCGATCGGAAGCGGTGGGAGACTGCGATCGGAGATTGGTTTGGGGAGCGCAGTGAAGAGAGAGCGATTTACTTGAAAGTTCGAGTGGGGATGCGTGTCGTTTTGAGGCGGCCGAGGTAGAGGGATAACACGATACGACTGGGCCCCGCGGAAAGGTCGAGATAGAAGATATATATGGGCTTGAATTCCAATAAAATAATGAACAATATACTATTTATTAATATTAATATGAATTTACTTTTTTTATAATCCTGCCAATAACTAATATACTTGATCATAATTTATTAAACTATTTAATAAAACATAAAATCTTAAGGGCCAATTTGGTCGGGCTGTTTTTTCCGCTTACATTTTCTATTTTTATATGTTTGTTTTGAATTTTAGAAAACAAATTGGAAAGCATTTTCTTAAAATCATTAGAAATCAGAAAAATGAAAAAAGATCATTTCCATTTTATGTTTGAAAACTATTGCAAAATTATAAATAAGTTAAAATTAAAATAATTTTCACGTATAATTCTTCAATTTGTTTTTTCTTATATTTTTTTTATCAATATTTCGTATGTTTGAATATTTTTATTAAGTACAATTTTTTTTTTATTTTGCTATCTAAGTACGTCAATATGTATATATATATATATATTATATAATAAATAGGGACGGACTCAGGGATGAAAAATAAAGGAGCCAAAATGTATAGGAGCAAAATAATAAAAATTAAGAATGGTCAAAATAATAAAGCATTGATAATATTTGAACCCTAGACCACTTAATATTAATCAAATTCATTCATCTACTTAAGCTACTACATAATTTTGTTACTTTCTTAACGTTTTATTTATATATTGACTTTAACTACTGGTATATATTTATAGAAACAAAATATATACTAAAATGTATAGGAACAAAATAATAAAAATCAAAGATGGTCAAAATAATAAAGCATTGATAAGATTTGAACTCTAAACCACTTAATATTAGTCACACTCATTCATCTACTTAAGCTACTACATAATTTTGTTACTTTCTTAACATTTTATTTATATATTGACTTTAATATATATATATATATACTTAATATATCAAAAAGTTGAAGAAGTCCAACCGCCTATGTGAGTCCGTCCATGATAATAAAATATATATGTTGACATTATGATATATCCGATGAGGTTATTAATCATGTGTCTCGGATAGATATTAAATAAAAAAATTAATATCATTTGATATGACGAGAATTCAATGTGATATTTTTTGTGATGTGAATGTACTTAGTTAAAAATAATGTTATAACCGATAAAATTAGTAAACGTGTAATACACAGATATGAAAAACAAACGGTGTAAAAAAAGTTAGAAGAATCCAAAGATGAGATAAAAATTAGAGAATTAATCACGTAGTCTTAGGTATTAGTGGGTGAAAATTATTAGTTAAAATTATCGTAATATTTTGATCTTATAACATCATAATTTATTTTCATTTGTCACGACCCCGATTTAAATTTTAATTTGATATGTAAGTTACTATCTATTATGATCGATCAAATATAATATGGTGAGCGTATCATAATTAATTTGAATTGATATTATCAAAATATAATTATAACACATATTATATATATATATATATATATATATTGATTTCAGAGTAAATTCACATTAATTCGTACTTATACATTATACAACATTTTTTAAAAATATATAACATCCTTATACAAAACTCATACATCATGAAGAGACATATATTTTCACAAAATAATCAAAAGAAAAGACCAAAGTCTCATCTCTATCTCGTGCAAAAGTGTTTAAATCCTTATAAGGATCATCAAACATGGTCACAACACTGATCTAGATTTAAAAAATATTGAAAATCATATTATGAGCAAACCATAACTCAATAAATAGGAAACTCATAATTTATGTATCGTCATCTACTTATTTCAACAACCAATATGAGCATATATCATATCAAATATCACATATATCATACTATTAGATAATTTGAAATATGTATGAACACCAACTTATCACATCTCCATACCATATCATATAACATGTAATGGATTTGTGCATTTTTGTATGCAATATGTCATATCACTATTAAATAATATGCTTGTGTTATATCATATAACATGTTATTGACTTGTGCAATCATGTATGCAACATGTCATATCACCAACTAGTCAGAGGTATTATATCATCCTTTATAGTATCATATCATTCATGAAGAAAATATATTATCTCTTAGGATATAATATCATCCATCTCAAAAAATTTCATATCGTCCCTCCAGAAACATATCACTCCGATAGAGCAAAGACGACTGCATAATAATAAATACAAATGCATGATCATTTGACATATCTATATCATCATAGAATATCACTTATGATTGAATTATTAGCATATCATTTATTTGATGAATTCATATACAACATGTCCAAAAGCACTTGCAATGCATATATAGATATACTTGCATCATTAATAATTTTATTTCATGAACTTTCCAACATCACTTTGGTTTCACTTTTGCACATGGCAGATTGAATAATATCAATTGTAAAATTTATAACAATTAAGAAACACCACATATTCAAGTAATAGATTTTTTTTTATCAAAAATTAGACTCATGTATGTTCAATTCATAAAAATATCATACTTTATCTTATTCTATAATGATCATGGAACATTCAAAAAGATGACATTTTATGTTTCATTTTTATATTTTGACAAACTGAGTGGTGTCGAATATTTAATTCATATCTCATGAAATACATATGATAATTAAGTCATTCCAACTTTAAATGAAATTATACTTACAAAGGAAGAACTCATAAATATCAAATTGTTATCTTTTCTAGCGTGATAATAGTAAATTCAAATATTTGCTTATGTTATGTCTCATCTCATAATCTTGACATATTATGTGATGTACAATGTAAAAATTATAGATTTCACTTTACATATCATATTATTGTAATTCCAATTGGATATGAAAGTAGACTTTCATTAGTGTGCAACATAAAAGCCCCGTTTGGTTCAAGAAATTGGTATTCTTGGATTAAGAATAGTGTGTGTTAGATTAATAGTATTCTTTTACAATTCCTATTTGTAGGATTAAGAGATTTTAGATAGGCGTTTGATTGGAATAAGAATAGAAAATTTAAAATTCATATATTTATTAAAATTTTAACTCAACGGTCGTCCGCTCGCGATCAACGGTCGTCCGCTCGCAATCAATGATCGTCCGCTCGCGATCAATGGTCGTCCGCGCGTTCGTGATCAATGATCGTCCGCGCGCTCGCGATCAATGGTCGTCCGCACGCGCGATCAATGGTCGTTCGCGCGCGTGCGATCAATGGTCGTTCGTCCGCTCACGATCAATGGTCGTCCGCGCGCGCGATCAACGGTCGTCCGCTCGCGATCAACGGTCGTCCGCTCGCGATCAATGGTCGTCTGCGCGCTCCCGCGTCATTTTCAGAAAAAGAAATTAAAAAAATAGAAGGAGCAGCTTGTTCCTACCTGCGGCTGGAGCAAGTTGCTCCCACTTTTACAACTTCCAAGGCATCCGATAGCATTTATTGCATTGTCTCTCTATTATTCTTATTCCTGCTTCCGTTTGGCAACGATCGTGAGAATAAGATGGATTAAGGCATTAGTCCTAGCTTTATTCTCGAACCAAACGGGGCCAAAAAGAACATGAGCTTGTTATGTGAATATTATTTATTGTAGAATTTACAATTCAGACAAATCATTTTGAAAACAACAAGAGTGAGTCTTAATCATTTACTCATAACTTTTAATATAGAATTTTGATTATTTCAATTTTAAAGTCTATTGAAAGTATACTTATATGAGATATAATAGAAGGAGCTTTATAATTCTTGGAGGAGATAAAGGTATCAAACAATTTATATGAAGTTCAGCAATGATTTTATTTTAGCTATGGGTGTGTTGTACTCATAGAAATCTTGACTTTGATTTTATCCATAATGAGTGAAAAATTAGTTGAACATGAGAGTAATCCCTGATCAGAGAAACACTTGGTTAATCGAAATTTGAAGAGAAAACTCATAAAAGATTAGTTAACTACTCGCCTTATGATGAAAACTCTAAATTTCCCTCTTAGGTAGGTTAAAGTGGGTCTCAGGTATGGGGATAATAGATGAGTGAATAGGTGGTAAATATGTGAGATTTAGTTCTTATCCATATGAGATACCGACTTAAAAGTCGGACAAAAAGTTTGGAGATTTACCATCAAGTTAATATTATTTACATGCAATGCCAAAGTAAATGGCTTGATATTTTCTTTTATTTATTTTATTTATTCATTTACTTAACACATTACATGTAAATTATAAACTATCATCATTTGAATTCAAATAAAATATTTATAAAAATAAATTTCAAATGAATCAAAATCTAAATTTTAGATCGAAAAACAAAATTGATTGTTTTACATATTTTTTCATTTTTGCACCTTCATTTCACCTAAGTAAAACGTCTTCTAAAAATTGTTAAAATTATATTTAGTATATTTTAACATATGAAAATAATTACTGGGACTTTATTTTTAATTTTTTATATTTTTGAAAATTATATTTTCATGCCTTAAGTGAAATTTCGACATTTTTAGTCTTGCAATTTTTAAGATTGAAACTTATATTTCAACACAACTATCATAATACATCTTAATCATATAATGTAAAATTAGCACATGTCATCTTATATGAATTAAGTCAATGATATTACAATATTCGTGCATCTTGTATCTTTTTATCATTCTCGTTGTGGTCAAGTTTTCTATTAATGTAGTTTGTAAAAAGAGTGTCTTATTTTGTCAATATTTGATAAAGTTAGTTTTTTTAATATTTTTGTGTTACTTTTGATGTTTTAGAGTTTATATTATAACGACATTGTATAAAAAAATTGCTTTTCCTTCTCTTTTCTTTAGGTAGAACATCTTTGGTACGAGAGAAATATTAAGATTCTATCTAAAATTTGAGTCTCTTTCTAATTTTTTTGCCATTTTTTAGTTGTTGCTACATTTTTTACCACTAAATCTAAAAAAGTTTCTTTTGTGTTAGCTGCAATGAATTTAAAGAACATTAAAAATCATATGGAAACAACCATCCTTCAGAAGGTATAATATGTGTATAACGCCCTTAAAAGCAAACTCCACTACTTGATAGAATGCTCTTCCATAAACTCTGCCAACTTACTTCTTTGAATTTATTTTTGCCTGTAATATAAAATATGAAATACAATACTTAAAAATAAAATATACAATCAAATTAATATATCCTTTTACATTTTTCATCAAAGAAAATATACAACTAATAAAAATATATTTGACTCAATATAGATTATTCATGTGTAAGCGCCATATCACGATCGTATGCAACGCATGTGCCATCATCTTAATTTTGTTCACCTATAGGATAAAATGCATGAGAGACAATTCTCACATGAGCGATGAAGTTTAATATGTAAAAAGTAATAATGCAATTGGATAAGTCATATATAGATACAATAACTAAAATCATTTATATCATCAATAAGTTCACTTTACTTAACTTTACTTTTTTGACTTCTTATCAATTCAACAACTTACTATAATTTGATTCGATCATTATCTTTTATCTATCACTAGCAATAACATCCATTGCATCCATCATCATGATGTTCAAAATCTTTCATTTCATATGTTCAAGCCTAGTTAACATCTTTCTTTGGACATTTCATTATTTTTTAATTACTCGTCTTTCATGATTTAAACAATATAATTTTTAGTGAGCATTTATCTATTATGAAGGTTGACTTTAATCCCGACGCCAATAAGGTTAGTTAGGTTTTGCGATCTCTCTTCATGACCAAAATATTAGTCCCTATAGAAATTCTCAATTTTCAAATAAATTGTTCTACTCCCTGAAGGAACCCTCAATCCTCAAAGAGACTGAAACTAATCCTGAAGGAGCCCTTAATCCTCGGAGGAACTAGTCACTAACAATCATCGGGAACCAATTCATATTCTTAACAGATAATTACAATCACGTGCAAAGTTCCATTTTAAAGCCTAATCAAATTTTAAGTTATTACTCATGCAACCATCAATAAATAATGCAATAATATCAGTTTAATAGATCAAGATCAATAGGAGTTTTAAATGCTTCACCCGTCGAAAACAACTCGCCTCTTAATAAGACATAATCTATTTTCCCTCATTGTTTGCCTGTCTACAGTTAACCCACGTCAGGACACACCTTATGTCGGGAGAAGACATAGTTGTGTCGTGTGTCTGACATGATTGATTTGGAGACTTGATCTGTGTCATGCGACACGATTGTTTCATCATTGGTCACAAAATGGCCCATGTCAAGGTGACGCGGCTCGCGTCTACCGTATTTTATCCGATCATGTGACCCTTGTCCGAGAAGGACACAATCCATGTGTTGGTTGGTGGCGGTGTCAATCGAGGAACATGGTCCACGTCATGGGTGACACAAGTCGTTTTCTCTAGTGCTGGTGTTATTCGTGGAACACGTCCCGTGACGCAGAGACGCGATCATTTGCACAACGCTGAATATGGATCGTGTCGTATAAATTTTGGATCGTGTTGCACAAGACATGATTTGTGTTCTATGTATGTTTTCTATTCATGCATCATACAAAAATATAACACCCTAAGGTTGATCCTCCTTAATTATATTTCTTATTTTCGTTGGTTGTTATTGTCTTCCAAGTTCGTCATCCCGTAGTTGATCTTCCACCGCCAATGAAGAGAGAGAACAAAATGTTGTGTTGACTAAGGGGAGAAATAATGATTTGAGGGATCAATAGTTTGTGGCATTGGTTTATATAGGGGTGTCTTAGGGTTTGTGATAAGTTTAAATGTCATTAGGTTTGAAATCCTAGTTTAACTTTATTATGAAGCTCGACGTTGTCCATGTCATATCCAGACACGATTCATTTTGCTCTCGCATCACGTCTTCTCATTTTTTTGTTGTAACATGGTTCGTGTCCCTTTGAAACATGGTCGATTTTGCCCTTCTCACTCTTATACGACATCATTTTCCGATGTAACATGACCTATGTCTAGGTTGAACATGGTCCGTGGTGGCCTTGCTGTGAGGAGAGGATGAGAGATATCAACAATGAGAAAGAGGAGAAAAAACATATGAAAATAAAGATAGGAGTTAAGTCCTATTTATAGGTAAGAAAAACCCTCCTTAGATTAATTGTGATTCGGAGTTTCTTAAAAAGTATTTTGGATAGGACTAGGAATATTGGGTTGACTACAAGAATATTAACGTAACAATTTGACTTTGATTCTTATTATTTTTCTAATCCTAACCGTAACCCTACTTTATCTCATCTTTTTATTATATTTAATTATTTTTTTTTGTTTTTTTATTATTTTTTTATTATTTTTTTAATATTCTATGGTGTTACAATGTGGCCGAGTTCTTATGATTTATTGAGGATTATTTATTATTTATTTATAAAAAAATGACTCTATTTTGCGTAAATATATTTACATAAGAGGACAATGAATCTGCAGCACAGTTTGTGCTGCATATATGTTATGCAAATTTAGACCATTAGATTTATTTTAAATATAATTAAATAAAAAATCATGTCAAATCTAAAGATTAAAAGTTGTGCTACATATACATTATTTATATAATGTAATACTATGCTAGATTTTATATTCAAATCAACAATGCAATTGAATTGTCATGTAATAGCTTTTTCTACGTAGCTTCAATATATTGTCAATTATATATGTATTTATCAAAATTATTTTGAATGTTCACGAATTGCTTGCTCTTCCTTTCGATATATAGTTTTTTGCCCCTTGCTATTTGTCCCTAACTCTCAAGCCCTGTGGTAGAAAAAAATATTTGCACCATGTTGGTGAGGTCTTTAGTATCCACGACAATGCTAAAGAGAGAGAAATTAATATTATGATTTATCAAGTGATCATATGTTTAATAAATTGATAAATCATCTCAGAAGCTTTTCATGGCGCTTCAAGTTATTGTTAGAGTATTTGGGGGCATTGTCTCGATTATTCCATGTCATCTTGAACAATATATTATATGTCATCATTTTAATTGTCGAAATAATAATAATGATAATGTTAATATATGAATAAACTATACGGATCCACCCTACGTACCTTATTCTTAGTTGTCTTTTTCTCTATTATTTTTTCACGACTCTCAAGTTTTCACCCTTCTTGTTGTGATGGTCAATTGATCAAAAGGTATATAAATGATGTGTAAATATTTGATATTATTTTACGTACTTGTAAATAACTAATTTGATTAATTCAATCCTTATATATATTTCTGCAACTTAACAAATGACATACTAGTAGAAGATAAATTCATAATTTTTATTATATATATCCAAAAAATATAAAATTAATTTTAACTCAATCTAGACTGACCATTTAAATATAATAACCTAGAACATAAACATTAGATATTATAAAAATATATGAATAAAACTTTACGGATAATTTTTTTTACAAATTCACCCTAGATATCTTATTCTTAGTTATTTTTCTCTTTATTCTTTCTTCACAACCCTTAAGTTATATGTTACCTTTTTTGCTGTGATGAGAAAGTGATGAAATGGTATATAAATGATGCATAATTATTGGTATCACCTAATTGTAAATAACTAATTTGATTAATTAAATTTTTACATATAATTTGTTGCACCTTGACAAACGACATACTAGTAGAAGTTAAATTCATAACTTTCATTATATATACCCAAATGATGTAAATTTAATTTTAACTCAATCTAGACTCACTTATAAGTAAATATATAAATTTTAAAAGTTATCTTTATTTAATTTAATCGTAAAAAAATAAATATTCTAATATATATTATAAATCCTAGCAAACTAAGTGATGTATCATTAAAAAATTACAAGTCACTTTAAATAGAATCAAATAATGATTTCTATTTTTTTTATATAAATTAGATTTTCTAACATTTATATGTAAAACTCGAGAAATTTAATCTTTACATATCATTTCCTTCAAAATATTATAATCAAACTATTTTTTTATCTCTAATCTACGATATGGCAGATGAAGTCAAGGAAGATAAAAAAAATTATAACTTCATTTTTATATATTTTTAAAGTTGATTCTAGGTGCATTTGAACTTATATAAAATCTTATAACACAACTTTAAGTATCAAAATATAGTTGCTCTTATACAATTTATTTTATAATTTGATATTCAACTTTGTAGCTGTTATTATTATTATTATTATTATTATTATTATTATTATTATTATTATTATTATTATTGTTGTTGTTGTTGTTGTTGTTGTGTTAAGTTTTTTCATAGCACAACTTTTTATTTATTTTTTTAAAATTAAAATTCTTCTAGATTTCAAAATAGTTTTAGCAGATGGCCCAAAACCTTACGAAGTAGCCTATTTGATGACCTTAGGTTGCGTTCACTGCATTGTCATTGCACATTACTTCACACTGTACATTCCCTATGAGAAAGATTGTCACTTATTAAATTGCCGACAATGTACATTACCTTGTTTAGTATGCATAGGTAATGTGTCTAGCAATCTTTATTATCTTATTTATTATATAAAATAATTAATAAATAATATACACTTTTTACTAAAATACCCTTGAATGAAATAATTATGTTTACAAATTTATATGAATTTAATTGAATTATTTGAACTTGAACCACAAACATATACCATAAATTAAAAAAAAATATACATCAAATAAATAAATGTATAAAATAAGTAATATATAATTTGCTAGAACTGATAATAAAAAATTAATAATAGTTATTATATTTTAATAATTAACAATAGATTATTTATTATTTATAATATTATGAATAATCTATTATAGTTAATTGATAATACAAATGTTAAAGTTAGTATAAATAATAATAATAATTTATTTAATGATAATGATAAAAATAAAAAAATATTATTATAGTAATTAATAATATTATACTAATAAATAAAATATTATATTAATTTTATTTGATTATTTTTATCATTTATTTAAATAAAATTCTAAAGGACAAATGTGAAAATAAAATTATAGAAGATTGTCACTTGAGTGACCATCTGCATTGCTCTCTCTTTTATGGGCAATCCAGATTGCCACTTCAGAAGCAATCTGCATTGTCTATCAATATAGATTACCTACAAAATTAAAACAAGTGAACAAGGCAATGTGGTGGACCAGATAATTTAATACAACATTACCTGCAATGTGAAAAGATTATCTCTACAGAAACGTCCCCTTAGAATATAAAAAAAAGTTCACGTTAGTTTCCATACATTATTTGTATTAGTTTTTTTCCATAACATTTTTGTTATTATTCTGTCACCCGATCCCATGCCTAAATGTGATAGATATGACTTCCAATAAGTGTAATTTGTGTAGGTAAAAATTTAATTCAAAAGGATGATAATAATTTTATCTTAATTGATTATATTTTTAATGAAAGAAAATAATGATCAATATTTATTTTATTTATCTTCATTCTTTTATAATTATTTATTTTTCTTTCAATCTTAGAATGAGCAAAAAAGAAAAGAAAAATATATTTAAAACCCATCATTTTATATTAACTTTACATAATACCATATATAAACTCATATATTAAAAGAATATTCATCTAAATAAAATTATCACTTAAGATTGATTTTTTCTTTTAATTATATCATTCAAGTAAGATTGTTTTTTCCCTTCATTATTCTTTGCGCTTCTTCTTTAGTTTTTTTCCTTCATTATTTTTTATTTTTCTTAATAATCTTTTAGCCAAATAGACTGAACAAGATTTATTTATAGCTCAATCTAGACTCGGAAATGTCATTTTTCTAGTTCACCAAAAGAAAATGTGGCCCAATGATTGTTTATCTGAACTGGCAGCTGGCATTCATTGTTGCCACTTGTGCTTCATAAATTAATGAACTAATTTTATGCCTCAAGGAAGATTACATATAAATTCATTTAAATTAATGATTACATGATTCAAAATTAGATCTATAAAAAAATTAGTTCTGTGGTTACATTTTTTTTTTCAATGGACACTTAAATATACGAATCACCTCAAATAAATTTAGATCTGACGCTGAACTATACAAAAAAATTACCTACATACAAAAATTAAACTTAATACGAAATTATAATCTTGAACTAATCCATTGGTAATTTGATCAATTATTTTCGCATCACGCGGACAATACAATGCTCACAAGTTACAACTGTAATTTCCTGGTTTCTTCTCGTTGAAAATGGAGTAATTAGTAATCACAGCTGTAACTTCCAATTCTGACCCGTCACGAACACGCAGAAACGAGTGGGACCCACAAACAGGCTTTATTCCGCAAAGCGACAAACCCAGCAAAAGCGCAGAGCGGTTTTCCGGCGACCTCGTAAAGTGTCGCGCCGAGCGCCGGATATGACGATTGTACCCTTGCTTCTGTTAGTAGTAAATCCATCACGTTTTACTGAATATAAATTTCAAAAACAGAATTAAAAATTAAAAAAACGCATCCAAATAGAATTAATATATTGCACACTTATCATTAGTTCAGAATATATTACAGATTTTAAAAAAAAGTTAACATAGTATTATCATATTATATTTATAATTATATACTTGTGAATAATTTTATAGACCATTTTGCATGCAAAATATTTCACATGAGCCCTTTTCGTGACTGTTGCTTTTATTGTAGAAAAAGAGGATATGCCTAGTACTAAAAAAATATAACAACACAAATTTTACGAGCCGTCAAAATGAACGTTATGTGTACAAATATTGAAAATAACTAAAAACGGTGTAATTTAATTTGCTAGAGAAATTGATTAGATTATGAAAATCCGACAGTAAAAAATCATTTATAAGAAAATTACTTTGGATTTATTTACCCCAGAAAATTACTTTGGCTTTATTTACAAGATTTTTCTTATCGTTAAAAATTTTCTTTAGAGTTAAAAATTAAAAATGTCGTATCAAGTGTGATTGTATTGTCACAGTTTATTACAAATTTAGTTTAATTTTTGAATTTATTATTTAATCAATATTTTTTCATTTTCCCTAATATCAAATATTTTAAGTGCTAATAGTCGGCTCAAATCAGAGAAAAAGATAAAATGTTGGAAATAAAACAAAAAGGTGTCGTTCAATTAGATATTTCTTATTTCGAAAATGACAATTATCATAACTAAATCAGGATAAAAAATTAGAGAAAATCAAAGCAAACTCTAAAAATAATAATTTTAAATAATATAATTGTAATGCTCATAAATCTACACTCCGTCACCTGACAGAATATAAACCTGATGATGTTACCAACTTACATCTTTGACTATACATTGACCGATCCTCTAGTCAACATTATGAACATGTCATTGCGGAAGCCAATACTTGACCTATAATAAGGACCTATGCCATGTGCAAGTCACCTCATCGCGAATCCATCACGCTACCGCTGCGCAATCATCATATATTTACACCTATTTGCCTGCAAGATCAAAATGCAAGGAAGACAATCCTCCCATGAGCTATGAAGCCCAATATGTAAAGGATAATAATTCAATAGGGTGAAGCATATAAGAAGATATAAGCAATGGAGAGCATTCTATCAATCGTCTTTATAAATATTAACTTTATCTTTTCTCTCTATCTTTGAAACAATAATAATATGATATATCAATCATTATTTGTCTTTCATCAATTCATTTCATCTTTCTTCTTCCCTTTTCAATCAATCATTTTCTATCAATCAATCTCAATCAATTACTTTCAATGTTCCATTATTAGTATATGAAGATTCCAGCGATCGGGGGCCAATATGGCTAGCTAGGTCATGGGTCAATTCGAGACCTGTCAATAACAATTACCAGGAGAAAGAGCACCAATAACCCTCAGGGGATTAAAGCCTACTCTCCCTATCAATAACCAAGGACACCAATAATCCTTATAGGATTAAAGTCTGCCCTCTTGTAATAACTCAGAACACCGATAACCCTTATAGGAT
>LTAE01000021.1:0-72344 GCA_001647135.1 Pontederia paniculata
CAAGTATAAATTAATATAAATTATCATAAAGTAAAACCGATTAAGAATTCTAATCAAATTAAAATAGGTGAGATCTAATAAATAAATAAAAACAAAAAGTTACTTAAAGTAATAGACGTAGATTACTGTAAAGGACTTTAACTGAAACAATGTTAAATAGTAGATAAATTTAGTTAACAAAAAATTGTTAAAAACCATATATACAAGTTATTATAGTATAATGACAAGTGAAACAATAACGAGTTATTTTGAATTAAAAACTATAATTTCTTAAGAAGTTTAAACAAGCGAACTGCACGTACAGGCACTGGCTGGCAAAATACGAGTAATTTCAAAATAAGTCATCGTGTTTGTGAATTTAAGCGTCCCGTGTTCAAACGCCATTTGGCAACTTCAGTTTTCTATTTTTTTTTCACGTTTTGACACATCGGCCTTTTCTTTTCACTTATTAATTAAAATTCATTCTAAAACTCTACTAATTTTAACCTAATTAAATTTATTAATTTCTTATAATCATCATTATTATGACATTATTTAATATGATATATATATAAAAAAATGAAGGTGCTACATAGTTAAGTAGATAACATCGTACTGCTTATCATGTCCGCCATAAAATATTAAATCTACGATAGATAAAAGATCTTCTTTTTTTCTTAAATAATTTATTATAAGTCATTAGATCTATCATATATTTAACTTCCTACGATTTGATAATGTAAGTAGTTATTGAAGATGAAACACTCCTCCATGCATTTCATCGTGGAATACCCATATGATCAATTGTCCATTTTTTTAATCTCTAATTTGAATTAAAATAATAAAAAAATTGCCTAAGTAAAATAACATAATTATGTTTTTTTTTCTTTTTAATCTAATTCATAAATTTAAAAATAGACGATTGATCATATGAGTGTTTCATGGTCAAACACATGAAGAGGTGTTTTACCTGCACTAAATTGTGTGTGTCCTACATCATCCCTAATACTCATAAAATTTTGAATATATGTATTAATTTTATAATATAATAAAATAATTTTGTCTATTAATATTCTATAATCAAGTTGATTTTTACTTGTTAAATTTTAAAATTATATTTTCACAAATTAAATTAAAAATATTGTTTCTTGAAAAAATATGTTGCAAAAATCACATTAAGTACATCATAAAACACAATTAACAAATTGTTGAATAATATATATTGATAAATTTAAAGAAATGAAACTTCTCCAATACTAAATTATTAAACATTTTTTTATTTTTAATAATAATTATTTTTTTCTGTTCACATTAGTTACTTTTATGTTTATTTATGGTGGTTTAATTTTTTTAGTGAAAAATAAGGGTCCAAAGATGAACTGTAGAGCACATTTTTATTAGTTACTTAAATATGAATCCACTCGTAAACTTTTCGAGCTTCACTTGTATTGAGACATACAATGCACATTTTTATTGGACCACATTATCAAAGATTATTAAAACTTGATTAATTTGATGTTTAAATAGATAAATTTTAGTCAAACTAATAATTTCAAGCTTTAAACTCGACGCTCTCATATCCCAACTACCGATTCAACCCCGCTAATCAACTTAGCTACCCAACCAAGTTGACATATCATTTATGGAATCTGGCATCTTAAATAGTGAAAAACATTGTTCACAATTATTCCTTAGCCGTAGTTTTCGTATCATTTATGGAATCAAATTCTAGTAGGTGTACATGTCTGCCTTTAACAAACCTACCTTAATGTTTCCATTTATAGCATTTTTCAAGTTTTAATATAGAATTAATAAAAAAAAGAAATCAACAATTGTAAGAGTTTAGACTTTATTAAAGTTAAGAAATTATTATCAAGATCCAATGTAACACCCCCGAAATGACCACACACGCAGGCTTGGCCTCGCTAGGGCTACCTATAGGAGTCATTACTTCTAAGATGTCATATATCATACTAGGTTTCATTTCAAGCATTTTAGAGAATGTGATGGACACAAAAGAATAAGTAGCATCAGAATAAAAAAAAAAAAACTTTTGCATAGTATCGCTCTATAAGAAGCATATATTGGACCACTTCATTGGACTGAAAGGCCTCCTCGGCAAGCATGTTGTAAGCTCTTCCCATAGTCTTTTGACGTGGGTAGCGTTGCTTGCTCTTCCCTTTGTCTTTGAAGTTGAGTCTCTTTTCCGGGCAATCTTTGACAAAGTGTCCTTTCTTGCCACATTGGAAGCATATACCCTTTTTCAAACGACATTCTCCCCATGGATCTTTCCACATTGCTTACAAGAGCTTTTGTCCTCTTGTGTTTCCTCCTTCTTCTAAGGTTGCTTGTGATAAGGCTTCTCAGTCCACTTGTTCTCCCTTGCTCCTCGAATTTCTTAAGAATCTTTCTTTTGGAAGATTGGATCTTTTCATTGAAGTCTCTTTTCAACTTGGTGGCCAACTCCATAAGTTTTTTCATGATTTCACAATAACCACTCATCACCCTAGTCCTCAATCTAGGCTTGAGTCCATTGACGAACCTCTTGACCCTCACCCTCTCAGTCTCTTGAAGGTTGATATACTTTTCTAGTTTGCGATATTTGGTCATATATTGGTCCACCATCATATTGCCTTGTTGGAGGTATATGAACTCATTTCCCTTTTGTTCCTTTAGGTACGTAGGGAAGTAACTATTCTCAAATGCTTCCAAAAAATCCTCCCACAAGACATACTCCTCTTCTTGAAACTTGGTCCTTAAGGTGGCCTTCCACCAATTCTTTGCTTCTCCAAACAAGTGTTGAGTGCAAAGGATCACCTTCTTCTATTCTTTGCAATCCATAGATCGAAGATGTCGGACACATCCTCCAACCACATCTCAGCTTTCTCGGGTCCCTCTTCACCATCAAACTTTGGTGGATCGAGCCCAATGAACCTCTCAATCGTACTCGCTCGGCCACTTTGGTTTTGTTCATTCTTTTCCGCCGCGATCAAGTTGCCAATGAATGCATTCCTCTTATCATAGACCGCCTTAATTGGAACACATCACGGAGGCATCTACATTCATCATAAACCATAAAATCAATGGTTAACATTAGCTATCATTCAATGTATACATTCTACACTTAGGCATACCCTTAGGACTTAGTGGTTGCTCATGATATTTGCACATGGACTTAAATATTCTAGACTTAGACACCTATGAGCCAAATACCTAAACTGTGACGCCCCTGAAATGACCACACACGCGGGCTCGACCCGTGTGGGATTTTGACGACATGGGCTTAAACATACATTATGGACTCATTAGGCAAAAATAAAACTAATCAAACCCATAAAGACATGAATGCCATAAGGAATATAAATAAATCGCAGCAAAAAGCATGACGTGATATCATAATAATAATAATAAAACTCAAGGCAGCGAATATTAACAATTTAGACATCTTACAACATAAGGGCATAATCCAAGGCCATATGTAAGGCCTACGACATCATAAGAGTCTTAGACTCATTTGACTCACATAATAACAATTAAGTTCATTAGACATAACAACTTATGATTTAATATAAGGCCTAATAGACCTGGACATGATCATGTGCAAAATAAAGCTGGCATGAGCTAACCACCACCAAACCCTTCATGTATCTTCACCTGCATGGATCCAGAAGCAAGGGAGCTGAAAAAACCCCCAGTTAAAGTATCATGCAACATAATCGAATATAATATGCATCATGATCATAATCATAATCTTCATAAACAAGTCAATTCAAGATAATCATAAAGCATAGAAAATTTGCATAATATAAGCTTGACATTTAACATTTATTATAAAATATTACTTACATGGAACATATGAGAGACTAAGCATCTTATGTTCACATTTATCATTCTTTCCACAAAAAACTTCTTTGCAAGTCCTTAAACATCTTGGTACTTCCGAGATTTATAGTAAACTCAAATTTGTGGCACTCGTCCAAAATGTCCTTGATAAAGGTGATAAATGCATAGATAAGATGTGAATATTGCATGTGTTTCATAGTGTTATCATGTATTTCAAGCTTTAGTCTATATCAATTCCTCTAAGAATGATTATCTACTCAAAATCAAATGATTCATGTAGGATTCTGACGGTTGGATGGGTTCAACCGACTTGGAGAGGTTCAACCGATTTTGGGATGTTCAGGAGAAGGTTCAATCGACTTCAACAATGGATCAATCAACATCTATAACTAGCGGTCGTAGTGCACTTTGGTATCCGTAGCACATCACATTATTATCGTAGTGCACTCCATTGCGTCGTAGTGACGTATAATCAGTCATTAGTGGTTGGTGGCCTTGTGTACAGTACTATATAAGTGATAGTTAAGGTTTTGAGTGAGGAATCTCTCTCTCCTCTTTTTGAATGGAGGCCAAAATTTGGAGGGTTTACACTCTTCTTAAGGATTATTTAACTCGTAAAAGGTATAATGAATATTTTGTGTTCTAAACTTTGATTTATGTTGAATCTTATTATTTGAACTTGTGATTTCTAGTTTTACGACAATTTCTTATCTCCTTTATCTCTCTCCCTTCTCTCTCATTATGGGTAACTAATCCCTCTTATTTTAGGTTTTGATGAAGTTTAGGGTTTAATTGCTTTGGACTATGCATGTGTGTGACACTTTTACTTAGCAAACATCTTGTTAGATTCTTGTGAGACTAGCTATTTCATTTGAGTTATTCTAGGTTGTTAAGTGATGAAAAACATCATATTCAACTAGTGACTATGCCAAGATATATGAGTGCTATTTAGAAATAGAAGTACCTTGTATTATTTCTTGATGTTCATGTATGAAATTTAATTATTGTTAGAGTCAATGCATGAAAGTGTTACTTCTTAACCTAGTTAGAATTGTGTTGCCTTTAAAGAGGAATGCATGATTATCGGAGAGAAGCAAGAGTCTATTGCATGTTAAAATCACTATCAGTTGCATGAATATCTTAGATGGATTCAAAACCCTAAAACATCTCTCTTTTATATAATCTCGCTCTAACTGTGTAGTCTATTTACTTCTTTGACATCCTCTTTCTTTAGCTTTTATTGATAGTATAGATTTTTTTCCTTTATATTAAGTGATGGATATCCCTATGGGAGAACTAGCAAGAAGACATTATGGATGAGTGGGACTTGCTAAGGATTGTGGCCAATAATTTTGAATTAAAATTCAGCCTCATCCAAATGGTACAACTCAACTAATTTAGAAGAGCTACTAATGAAAATCCTACTTCCCATGTGAATAGATTTCTCTAAATTTATAATACAATCAAGATAAATGGAGCAACCGAGGATGTCATTAAGATGAGACTCTTTTTATTTTCTCTTTGAGATAAAGCTCAAGAATGGTTAGACTCTCAACCTCAAGAAATATTTAACACTTGGAATGATTTGTTTCAAATTTTTATGTCAAGATTCTATCCATCTAGCAAGTACTTCAAGTTAAAAAATGAGAACACTTGTTTCAAATAAAAAGAGAATAAAAATTTGAGAGCGGCGAAAGAAAATTGAGGAGGTGGTAGACAGGGAAAGGCTCGAGTTATGACTTTGACCATTCCTTCTCATAATAAGAATATTCTTGAGCAACGCAATTGATATGTGAATCAGACATCATTTTGCATGGAACTTCAAGAGTTTTTATTACATTAATCGCCCGTTGAGTAGTCCTAACAAAATCGCACTGATAGCAATTTGTCACAAAACCTCTTTTGATTTTTGAAGCAACATGAGGCGTCTAGACATGCCCATCATCTAGATAAGACTTTTTTATTTTGTTCATAGGGAAATTTTAGAATTTTTATGTGACATGCCCAATGATCGATTCTGGGGGTATTTTGGTCTTTTTCACATGTGTGGTGTCGATCTTGTGCATGAGGCACACAACAATAATATCTAATAATATCCTAGAAGGAAGTGTGGGCCTTGTACACAATTCTTGATAAAATGTTAGCTTTTTGTGTTGAAAATGCAATTATTATGAGTCCCCATGTTTCGGAGTTAGAATTACAATAAGAGTTGCAGAAGACAGTCCAAAGGTTGCCGTACAACTTCATAAGAAAAAGGTTAGAGACTCTATTGCAAAGATAAAATAAATTAATTGTAAAATAATTTGGGCACGCCGTGAAGTAGCTCGTGACATATGTGAACGCGAGCACAACTTCACCTCTTTGTGTGAATTTTTTTATTATATTTTTTTTATATTATATTAATAAATGTCTAAATAATAATACTTATTTTCTCATCTAATACAATCAATTATTTTTTAGAATTAGAATTCCATCACTTGATCAATTGTTTAGGCATTGTATTTTTTTCATCTAAATTTCACATCAATTTCTTTTAATGTAAGAGATTAATTCTCGAAAACTAATTTAAATTTGCGTTCTTGCATTCAAACGGCAAAGTTACCATTTAATAGAAGTGAAAGTGACAAGCGAATGGGTGACTTTTTATGAATAAAAAATAATCCTACTTTTTCGGATGATTTTTTAGAACTAGAAAATTCTTATCGAATTTTTGGATGGATTTTTTCTAGATTCTATATTTTTATCAACTTTGTATTTATGATAAGAGTAATAGACATTTTAGTTTATAAATTAACATCAACAACATATTTTAATCCCATTATTTATAGCTTGTATAATGTTTTTAATATTTATTCGCATAAACTTTATATAAACCTTTTAAAACATAATAAAAATGTATATACTTATATAATTTTCATTGTTTAAATCTCTGTCGGTCCTTCTTAAGTGATTTCTTAAAATTTAAAATCTAGTCTTTTTCGGATTTAGAAAAACTTAAATACATTTTATATTGGGTCAACTCAGGTTTTTTTTATGTTTCTATTTCCATTTTTTCATGTTTTTTGTGCCAGGCAAATTCTAATTATTTTCATAAACCTCCTTTCAACTATCACAAAAATCCAGATATAACTCCAATATAAAATCAGTCAGAATTAGGTCTAAACTTTTTATGAATGATCAGTTTGATCTAACTACCTGGTATTGAATTAATTGAAATTATTTTAATTTATTAAATTATAATTTTACCCTCCCTTAACAAACACTATATCTTCTCTTTCGTTCTCTCTCATCTCCCTCTTCTCTCTCACACGGCATTTCTCTCATTCTCACCCAACTCCCTCCTCTCTCTCTCACTCTCTCTCACACGTAGAAGAAAGGAGCTCGCCTGCGCGCAAGATGGAGGTCGCTTGCGCGCGCAGGCGAGAGGGAGTTCGTCTGCGCGCGCAGGCGAGAGGGAGCTCGTCTACGTGCACAGGCGAGACTGACGTTGCCTGCCTGCCCGCAGGCGAGACACGCAGGAGAGAGAGGTGAGAGAAGGGAGTGGAGAAGAGTAAAATATTATTTTTTAATAAAAAGGTAAAATAGTAATTTAATAAATAAAATAATATTTAAAAAACAACCAGATTGTTGAATTAAATTGGTCATTCGTTTATGCTAGTTTTATATATGAGAGTTAGATCTGAATTTTTATGATAGTTGAAAGGAGATTTATGAAAATAACTTTTTTTATACAAAAGTTAGTCATAAATTTTTAAACAAGTTTTTCGCTGTACTTGAATCAACGCGTTAAGGGTTATTGAGTTTGATTTGGATAACATAAGTACAACATTTATCAATTCGAATTTGTACAAGTTCTAATTATTTTTAAACAATCTTTTCTCTATACAAGTTGGTGTTTGAGGGCTATTGCATTTGATACGGAATAACATTAATGCATCAGTGTAATTATCTCGGAACTCAAGGGAGTAAAATTTTAATGGGGATGTCGACACATGCCAGGTATCAAATGTTGCTGCTCTTTGAAATTAGCTAAAGATTAAATTCTAATTGCTTAATTGTTGTCGTTGGCTCACACACGGACGAGAAGTAACTAAACTATCAAGAGGAACAATTTAGACAACAGTTACGTGATATGTTTTACAAGCAATACATGATATATTTGGCAATGATAAGAACTTTAACAGAATTAGCATGTACCACATTCTAAGTGCCAAGCGGTACGAAGAAAGTATCACATAAATAATGTGTGTAAATTGAGACTGCCTTCACCACTGTAAGCTTTGGTCATATCAACCAGATGACCAGGAGAAGAAGAAAGCAAATGATGTGTATCACAAAGCTTCTACTTGGACCACGCTACGGCATCAATATCAGATTGGGCACCTCTATACAGCTCTAGCCGCTTCGCAAGGGCAGCTCTACGCTCCATAATTGCAGGGTCCTCGTCCAACAGAGATCCTAACTGCTTAGCCTGCCACATAGATGAAGGATCAAGGAAAAATCGGGAGACATCCAAGCAAAGTTTTGCATGTAGCATACATAATAAAGGATCACGGACTACAAGCCTAATAATCAACAAAACCAAAAGTTGAACAGTTAATAAAATTTTGAATGCATTCATTTTATAAAGACAAAAAGGAAAAAAGTCATTAAGGTTAAGATTATTGTGCATTCAAAGCTTTTCATACACCGCTTCAAACTCAATGTTTCCAGTATATGCATACTGGTACCGAGCTCTGCCACTTCTTCTAGTTTCAGAAAACAGTTGCCCAAGAATTGTTGTTCAAGAAAGGTGAAGTTTACTAAAGCTCAACAGAAGAAAAACAAGTCTATCTTCTCATGGTCCAGTATTTTCAAATGATGGGGCCTTTTCATTTCTAATAAACAAGGAAAAATGAGCTTAAATTAAAACAATCCAATAGGGATCCATAGTCTCACCTCTTTCTTTCCCAATTCGGTGAAGAAATGATCAAGTAAGGACCGCTTGGCCTCACGTACTTGACAATAGACAACTGACTTAGGAATAGAATTTCGCAAGCTTGCACAAACCATATTGACATAAGCCAACACAGTAGTTCCTGCCATTGAAAAGAATAAGATAAGCAGACTGTTCTTCATGATCCACTGAGAATCAGAAATGGAACTTCCACTAGAACCATGAATTTGGAACAAAAATGTAAATCTGAGACGGACATGCATTTCATTTGTATACGAGTGTGCATGCAGGAAAAATATTAAGAGAATCATTGCAAATATAGCACCCAATTTCTGCTCAATAATATACGCAAATAGAAGATAGATAATAAGGCTGTAATTATCTTACCGGAACAAAGTTAAGGCTGAATTTACATAAAAGATAAGTTCATCTAAGTTGCATTAAGGCATTCAGATATTAAACAAAGCATGCAAGTATTATAACTTAGAAGATCATGCTCACTATCACGAGAAGATGAAATAAACCATTGAAAAAAACTTACCTATTCTCCTAAGATAAGCATCATTATATCTATCAAAAATGGAATGTGTTGGATTTCCGCCTTTTTCAACATCTTGTGGAAGCTTCCGGAAGAAATCTACGGTGAGATAACTGCTTTCCATATCTACCAGCTTAAGTGTTGCTTTTTTACTCTCCTCCCTCATTCTGTCCAATGAATCTATAGCTGCATTTGCAACCTCAACCCGCAAAGTTGGGTATTGCTTTAGCTCCTGCAGCAAATCAAGATAAACATAATAACTGCTTGCAGTATTACAGCGGAAGGAATTAGAATGTAGGAAGATTAATGGTCTCTGATCAAGCTCAAACACTAATCTGAATACAAGATTTTTCCCATTTGCATTAAATAAGTCACATAAAATGGCAACATTAATATATCTGATAATATTCATATATTTTCATGAATCTTACCTATTTTAGTCCAGCTGATTAACAATTCCAATAAGCTAGTGATATATCAAATATATCAAGTTACACTTCAAAAGATATCAGAGGTTACAGATTCTTTTGATTTCTAAATTCAAGATATAAAGTTAGATAGTCAAATGAACAACTTAAAATGAAATTCTGGATGAGCTAATAATAACACGGAACCACAGAATATGCTGTGTGAATGCCAATGAACTCATTGTTAAACTTGTACCATAGAGAACAAAAATCTTAACTTGTTACAAGCATCATGAAACGAAAAGGCCATCAAAAGCCTCAAGGTCAGGTTCCATTACATTAAAATGTAAAGATGATCATTTAGGCGCATGAATTGTCCACAACACTGTTTTTCTTTACCAATTTAGTAGAAATGTGAAATGGTTATGTGGACACTTTAGAACCCTCTAATGTTAGATTGTGTGGAAAATAAAGAGAAACAACTGAACCATCATAATGCTAATAACTAATCATTCTGTAATACAATGAAGAAACACCTATATATGGAACTATGATAAAAAAAGATGATCTCAAAAACAAAAAAAGTGGAACTATGTATGAAAGTAACCAAACTGACCAATGTTAGATACTTACAGCACCAAGTATGGTAAATTTTAAGTTGTTTTGATAAAGGAAAAACCTACCGGAGTTTCACTTATAGCCTTGTGAACAAGCTCTTTCAGTATGGCATGAACCTGAAATAAGATTTGGAAACCAATACAATAAGTTTATGGTAACATTTGAGGCCGATAATTGTGAAATGAGCAACGGAATCATGTCATTAACCAAATGAAGGACTTAGAAAAAGCATGTCACACCAACTTGTTTTCAATGAGATTAAGCATGTAGCATCAACAATTTCTTCAATGAGATTACTTTTTTAAGACGTTAATTAATTACAAATACATGTGATGGTCTATACATACGGATGTTCTGAACTAAACCAAAGTGGAAACCCAAATCTTAAACAAGCATCCCTATAAAGACAAGCAGACAAACACATCTATCAGGAATATAGGGAAAAACAGTTACTGAATTTATAATCGTATACAAGTATTAATAAAGCTGTGCAATTCTAGATTTCAGTTTGATTACCGTGTCAACAGCAGCCTCAGCAGGACCCCTTATAGAAATCAAGGAAGATTCAATAAGTCGTCGATAACCTTGCTCAGGAGCTATCAAGTGAGGTTGGTATCCATCAGCTTCAGTGATGAGTTTTCTTACGTTCTCCATAGATAGCTGCTTGTCAAATTGTAACCTTTTTAGAGCTGCGGGGAGTTGATTGTCGAAAACATTGTAGATCTTTTCACCACCTGGGCGGCTGTGGAAAATTATAAACACTTGGTATGTCAACAGAAGAAATGTGACCGCTACTATTGCTTAGGCAATAAGTTATCCAAAGACGTCAGCATATCAAGATGTGCCACTCAAAATCAGATATGTAAAAAGCCATCCATGGTTGTCTAAGAATAAACTTTCATGAAAAGGGAAAAGATTATGCTCTCATAATATACTCAGTGGTATTTCCCATTAAATGAAGAGACTTGGTCATCTGAAGTCAAACTGTATATTATTTGAGTTAGCTGAGCATTTTCCAGTACAAGGATAACATTAAATGTTTCTATAGAGTTCAAACACTATATGTTCATGTATTTAATTAATATGATATACCTCAAATACAGGGATTCATTATATGCGAAATGTGGTAATTTGTTAAAGGGACTACATATTTGCTCACTCCAGCAGTCTGAGATCAGTAGTGTTGTAACTTATCCAAAAAGTCTGATTTTTGTTTCCTTGGCAGACTGTTTTAGAAAATGGTCATTTTCACAGATACGATTTCATGCACATGTCAACCTCTATCATGTTTTATCATTTACCAATTTATTGAGAACTTGGCTTTTTTTCGCAAAGAAATAATTTGTACGAACCTAATCACAAATTCCCAAGTAGGTCTAAGTAAAAATTAAATCACCTCAAGGGTTTCTTTTGAACCCTAGTCCCAGCCCGAAACACAATTCTATTCAAGAACACAGAAATGTGACTTTGCGAAAAGACAACAAAGCCCGACCCCAGTTCAATCTGGTTAGCACAACGAGCAAGCTACAAAGGTATTCAGCTCTGATAAGGCTGAAGGCCCCCAAGCCTACCAACAAATCAAGTTTCAACCAGACGAAAAAACATCATCACCACTCCAGTCAATTCTACAAGCATTCTAATCCTACAAGAACCAGTTGTCCAGCGCTCATCTTGATGGTGGTCCGACAACAACCAAGCAAGTGAGCTAATTAGACCATTAAACTTCAAAAAGAGTGATTTGAATTTCAAATGAAAAAGAGATGGCAAACCATGAGCATTACGCAAAAGGATGGCCACATTCATAGATGGTAGTTTAGAGCAATTCATAAAGTCAGAATTACGATCTAAAGATAGATGCATGGATTGTTTTAAGGGTAAAAGGATTACTAGGAAGCTTGGGTCAACCATATATAGTGATATATCAAAAACTGTATAAGTATGGATGAAACCCAAAGGTTAAAGGTGGGTGAGAATCCTTGATACCCAAATGCATGAATTGTAAAAATTCTTGAGAAAGGTAAAAGCATAGGATGCATACACTCCATCAAGGTGTTCCTTGTAAATTTGATCAAAAAGCCGACAAATTTCCATAATTGAATATAATTTCCCCTGCACAGAGACATGATTCAAGAGTTAAAAAGGACCGATGGAAGACAACAACAGAACCAAAATTAGGGTCCAGTCTTAATGTTAAATTTCAATGAAAATTTAAATGTAAACAACCTGTGTAGTGGGGATGATAACAAACTTCATCCAAGAGATAAATTTGAAAGAAAAAAGAATAACAACCAAGTGTCACATAGTTAAAGGACCTTTCTGCCCATATTACATAAACCTGAGAACTATTAGGCTCAGATAATCACAAAAAAAAAATAAGAAAATATAGGAAACTTCTTAGAGACAAACAACTTAGAAAAGACAGATTTCAAGAAAATAATCATTAAAGTGATGTAATTCCCAAAAAAAGTGATCCATGCAAGATCTGAGAAGTTTCAATTTAAAAGCTTCAATTTGGAAGTCCTATGGCAGGCATCTAATCGTCCAAAAACTGAGAATAATTAACAGTTAGCAACTTAATGTTGTCGGCACCATATCAACTGATTTTGTAATAGTGGATGAAATTGTTACTGGATACTAAGACTATTTCAAGCATTTTTTTCTTTTTGGGGGAATATTTTAAGAAATCATCAAGGTATCAGCAAATAAAAATAGCTTCACGGAAGTATGGCTACTTTGCCTACAAATGAAGAGTAATCATGCCAAAGATCTCTTTTGGTGAATCGGATATAATGTTGCTACAACAAGCCTGAATTTTCAAAGAAAAAGCAAGTATGCATTAAGATGCTGCAATATATTTCTTCCATAAAAATTGAGAGATAAATTCCAATTATTTTTGCATTATAGGACAGAGCGAAGTGTCAAGGAGCGGATATCATTGTGAAGATTTTAAGAACTTCAAAATAGACTTACTCCAGCATCTGCAGCAATTGGTTTCCCTAGGCGTTTTAGCTCAGCTTCAAGCTCAGCAATAGTTTTACTTATGAGAGATTGTATGCCAGGAATTCGAGACTTGATTACTTGTTCAAGATGCTGAAAAAGAAAAACAAAATTGTCATCAATAATTTTAAGTTCCACAAGAGTTCCAGAAACAAGCAAAAAACATTTAACAAATCAATGATGAAACTACAAGCATTAAAGTTCTCGTACTTTTGAAAGCATCTTCCCTAGATGCTCTGAGCCCATTCTGTGAGCAAGATGCTTGTATTCTGGTGAACTTGCAAAATACTCCCGCTCTCTGCGCCTAGCAGCAATCATGTCAACATTCTTGTTGATGTCTTGTTGAGAACGATTAACGACACCTATCCATGGAAACTGAAGCCGATATGATTTCCCTTCTAGGATCTGAGAAAGACAAAAAAAGGGTCAAAGACACAAAAAATACCAAATAACAAGGAAATGAGGAACTTAATAGATGTAAATGAGGATGTAGGCTTTCACAAAAAAGAAAAATGAAAAAGAAACTCACTTTTTCCTGTCCAATTAATTAAACGACCATGCATCACCATCAGATTAATTACTAACTAGTAAAATGACTTAGTATACAGTCATCGCACTAATCCCCAAAATGATATACAAGCTCCAAAAATTTGCAACCATCGGATTAATGAGTTAAAGAATTTGATTGCGATCATTGGATTATCTGATGATCATGATCAAATGAACAAACTCAATATTTAATTGGTAAAACAAATTGATAGATGACAATTAGATTAATCATCTGATAAATAAAATAGCAATCTACAACGAAGGTAAAATAGGATTCCCTACACCCTCATTTTGTTTAGGGAACACCCTCATTTTTTCTCAATTTAATAATACAATATATTCTTCAGAAAAATAATATAACATATAAGCTAGCCAATCTAGGTCACTTGACTAAAAGCAAGTGGGGAGAAAGGATCAAATGAAATATGGAAAGAAATCTAGAGAAGTACGTACATCAACAGCATCAGTACCCTTGTCCATAAGATCAATCTTCGTCAGCACACCAAATGTCCTCTCACCTAAATACATAAGAAATCTGAGAAAATATTTTTGTTTGCAAAATAAAAAACAATTTCTCAGTGGATACCCATGTATCTCAGAAGAAACATTTCGAAACAATGTATACATACATTAAAAAACTATTATTATAAATGTAAAAAGACACACACGCATGAGTACATTATATCAATATGTAATCCTTGGGAAAACTACCAAGACATACCCTTGGGGTCCACTTCGCGAGATATCTTAATTGCATCAGATGTTGCAAGATCCTGATTGGCCGGTGAAATTGCAAGAATGATGCAATTGGGCTGAAAATACAAAACAAATAAATCAAACATTGGAAACAAAAAGATTTCATAGGTACTTCTCACCACATCATATCTTACGTGAGCAGAAGTCAACGTAGATGATTCAAGCAAGTCAAAGGATTATACACATTATAACATAAAGAAAATTGATACAATGTGACAATAGATCATATCAGATCAAAGGAAAGTGTTGATTTGTATTAAATGGAGGGGAGAGCAAGTAAAAGGACAATGTACATTATAAAATAAAGAAAGTTGATACAACGTGACAATAGATCATATCAGATCAAAGGAAAGTGTTGGTTCGTATAAAATGGGAACAAAGCATAGAGAAGAGGAGAGAGACATGTGAGTGCAGATATCTCTGCTCTTTAATATCACTGACATATATAGATATCTATATGCGAAGTGAAGTTTCCACGCAAAACCAAGGTGATCCAACATCAATGCACAATTCAAACAAAAGCAAAGATCATTTACAGCACAGTTTTTTTAGAGAGACACTGCAGATAAAACATATTGCAAAGATTTAACATAGACGATACCTTTTCAATGAATGCACGAACCATATTTTCAATATCAGCCACAATGCTATCAGGTTGACCCTCTGAAAAGGTTAAGGAAGAGATAATTATTGTTGTAAAACACGTCATTTTAAACAAGTATTGAAACACAAGAATCACTTGCATACTCACCAACAGCTACCTTTGTGAGTCCAGGAAGATCAATCAGTGTCAAATTCACAACTGCAGATTTCAGAATGTGCATATGCTGATCAAGACGTTATTTAAGCTACATCAAAGAGTTAAAACAATGTAGAAACTTATTGATCTCACCATTAGGAGAGTATATACTCAGATGAATTGGAACAGGGGAAATTTGCTTCGTTCGACCAGTTTCTCTATCAGTTTCATCTTGGATCTCCTTCCTAACAAGTGCTGCATTAAGAAAGACCAAGATTTCCACATTAGAATGAGAAATATCAATAGTAGGGATAGCACTTCTTCACATTTAGTTACATTTACATCAGAAATTTGATGTTATGGAGTCAATCTAGCATAATCATGGACCAACAGTAACAGTTTGCCAGGATATATCAACATGAACACAAATTCAGGGCAGATTCGTTTATTATTTTTGAAGTTGTAAACCATATGCATGATGATCACAAGACAACTAAATGACAAATATAAACCAAGTTACCAATCTGGCAAAAAATGCAATCGTCTCTAAGACTATAATATCTAGTGACTACTGAACCTAGAAAAATAGAACAAGTATTCTCACTTGAAATAACTCTCTTTTTGGGGGCACATAAATAAGCAAAAGAGAGTTCAAGATTTCAAGTAATATGGATAGATTTGGAACAGATCATCCAAGTCCTTTGAAAGGGTCAAGGCAGCTTGCAAGACTTTAAATTATGGAAATTTTCTTATGCACAAATTAAGTCATAGATAAGCTTACCAAAATCTGTGAACTTCTTTCTTGGAAGATGCATAAATTCAGCATACTCTCTCCCTTCATCAATCTTGTGCAGCTGAAGTACAAGGGGGCGCCGAGTAACAATTCCTGTAATGATATCAAAAGTATCAAGAATACATGCAAAGGAGACATAAAGAAAGGAATATAAATGCATCAAATAAGAGCATCAACACCACCTTGGAGAAGTTTAATATCATAACTTAGAAATTTGAGAATTACCTGAACCCCTTGGCAAGAAGTCCTTCCCCACTATGCTTTCCAACACTGAAGACTTGCCAGAGCTCTGTGAAATGTACAATCATCAGATGTACTCCCGAAAAGTTTGATTTTGGGTATTTAATATGACATTATTGTTAGTCACCTTCATAAGGGACACCGATATTTATAGCAACAGATCTAAAAGTATATATTCATTCTGAGAGGAGTAAGATAGCATTACCTTCTTCACAAATGGTTTTAAAATTCCATCAGAACAAGTCACATTTATTAAATCGTAGATACATGTTTAAGATCTCAAGTTCACCGTAAAGAACCTACATCTGAACACTCTTAATCCAGCTAACAAATGGACAAATCTTAATTCCCAAACCACACGACATGAGCGTAAGTTAGAACAGAACCATCCTTGTATTTTAACGAAACTGTAAAATCTCGCAGATCAGGGGATTCCCCAATCCCTAGAACATACGAGAACAAAGATTCCGGATCTAACAAACTAAACCCTCAGATCCAACAGCAAGATTCATCCTATCCAGACGAATACGCAGCAAAATAAAAAAAAACAAGCTAAATTTACGCATCCAATGCACCGAGATCTGGGAGGTAGGGCACCTGTCCTCCGACGACGGCGATCGCCGGCAGCGAATCCCACAGGGTCGGAAGCGCGCTCTCCTCGCCGTGGTCGCCGAGAGCCGTGCACGCCCTCTGGATCTTGTTGACCAGCGAGATCAAGTTCTCCATCTCCTCCTCGGAACCCTAGATTTTTTGGGGAGAGTAAATTGCAGAAGCCGAAGGAGAAGAAGGAGGAGAGCTTTGGGAACGATGGAACGAAGTGGGCGATTTCGAATGGCTTCAGTTTTAAAAAGTTGGCAAGAAACAAATAAAAGAGACGGTGGGAGGAGGAGCGTGTGGAGCAGTCGGCACGGTGGTTCCAGTTAAGGGGTCCACAGAGGCGATGGAGCCATCCTGACCGTTGGTTTCGTCGCGGAGCGAGGACTTCTGATGTGTTATTTTTTTTCAAAATTTTTACTTTGAAATGGAGGAGGCGGTAGATCTGGATTTTGTTTGTCTGACATATACGCGCAGGACTCCAACATTTTATATCTTAGGAAAAAAAATGTTGCAAATATGTTTTATCAAAAGCAAAAAAACATGATTTGTTGGACTAAAATTTGAGCAATAATAAAAATACATCATCAACCACAAGAACAACAAAAATAATAGTTGTATTCAGTAAGGCTTGAGAAAAATGCCTGGTACATAATGTCACATTAATTGATTCAATAAAGAATCATGGTTAACTCGATAGAATAAAGAATAAAAGAATGGAACAGGCATCTCATAAAAGATTAGATGCTGTCGTGTAAAATAGAGATGACTTGTGCAAGGAGAGGAGACTAATATCTCGCTATCTATGTCTCTCCCTCAATGGCAGGAGTGTTTATTCCTATGTGTCTCAAAAGAATTGTACTCGTTGAACTTGTGCTGCATTTATACACTGGAATCCTGCAGTTAGTTATCTTTATGCTCTATAGAGCCGGCGAAATCGGATACAAGATTAGTTCAGTTGCCAGAATTGGGTGATCCATATCCCCATGGATTCTTGCTAGCCCATAGTTCAGTTGCCAGAATCGGGTGATCCATAACCCCATGGATTCTTGCTAGCCCAATTCCATTGGTCTCGGCACATTTCGTTGATGCCATATTTTGCCCTGTCGATGAGCAGTTCAAACAACAAATTGTTAGATGAAATGAGTATGGACATAGAAAAAACAATGATGGATCCAGGAGTTTATCATCATTGCATGACTTAAATCCACATGAATTCAGCACAACATACTTCCAATTTAGCTCCTTTTCTGCCTTGGAAGTGGATGCATATACAGTTTCAGCATCGCCAGGTCGACGTCCAGCCATGACCAGAGGGATTTTCTGAAGAAATTCTTAGATCTTAGAAGTCAGGCCATAGACCTCAAAAGGCATGTATAAGTAAAGAACATATATTAATATGTACATATTGGCAAGTTACATCACGCCAGATCAAAGATACTGATGCAAATAGTAGAATTAACATTGAATGTCTCATTACCATGGAAAAATAGGCATTAATAAGAACAATAGATCTACACGACGAAGGTTACCTTTCCGGAAGCCTTCTCAAATGCTGATACCATTTCGAGCACAGTAGTACCATTTCCTGTACCTAAATTATAAACATCACAACCTGTTTGCAAACAACATATATTATTTATCTGGAAGACTTAATCGGTGCACAAGGACACCGGACGTAAAATCTACTAAAACAGCATAAATTATTTGCTTTAAAATGGAAGGCAAATACAAAAAAAGGTTATTCATGAAAGTAGATAGATATATGTGTACACACATGCATACAAACAGAAATATTGTCAGCTAAAACATATGCACTGTAACAGGAACTGATGGCTTACCTACTTTAGATCCCTGAAAGAGCTTTCTCAAGGCTGCAATATGTCCATCCGCTAGATCAACAACATGAATATAGTCTCTCACCTGCAGTAGTGTACTAATGTCATTTGAGAATAAAAAATACAACTAAGAAAAGGGGAAAAATTAAACACATGTTCAAGAACAGGTGAAAGAGGAAATACCCCTGTGCCATCCTTTGTCGAGTAGTCACTTCCATAAATTGTAAGTTCAGGTCTCCTCCCAACAGCAACTTGCTGAACATAGGGCATGAGATTATTTGGAATTCCACGAGGATCTTCACCAATACACCCACTAGGATGAGCTCCAACAGGGTTGAAGTATCTCAGCAAAATTATGTTCCAAGCACCATCTGACCGATGCACATCACGACATATCTCTTCAACCATAAGCTGTGGGAGTCCATAAAACAGTATTAGCACAGAGCAGGAATTTACCATGTGCAATAATCGGAAATAAGATTTGAGCAATGGAGAAACCTTAGTTCGCCCATATGGGTTTAATGCACACAAAGGAAAATCTTCTGTACAAGGTACAACCTTAGGCCAGCCATAAACAGTAGCTGACGATGAAAATACCAGCTAAAAAATGAAAATCATCCATCAGTAAAGAGGTATTGCAAGTGTCGTGAGAACAAGATACCATGCCAAGTCGAATTAAATAGTCTACCGAGCTAAATTCATGAAAGCATAACAGTGTTAACAACTTCTTTCTGCTCAAAAGATGAAAACTGAAGCGGCAAAAAGATTAATCTCGGAGATGATTATCTATAAGTACAGTTAATGTAGATTCGTAATCTATGATGTTACAATCACCCACACAATTACAAGGTCAACAAACAAATTGATCCTTCACTGTCCCAACATTATTCAGAACAGATGGAAAAGTGATTAAACCTTCTCACCATCTCAGATTATTTTAAGAGTTCAAATTTCTCTTGCAGTTCATCTCACAAAGCCCAAATGAAAATGATTTTTTTTTATCCATTTGTTTTTACAAGGGAAAAAAAGATGGCTATGAAGTTTTGTAGTCATAATAAAATTTTTCAACCATCAAAAGATCCCTTCATAGTCACTTCTAGAGTAACTTAAATATATACTTTTTTTTTAGAGTGAGCTTAAATGTAGACTTAATGAAGAATAAAAATTAACATGGAAGATTCAACCCAGAAAAAATTAACATAATAGAATGTCGGGTTCTTGATATGCATTAAATTGAGATAGATTCAATTTCCTTATTTTCATCTGAAAACAATTGTGTGTCTGAAGCATAACAAATAAATTTGAAAATGTGATGCACTAATAGTAATTGGTATTTTGCCTATTTGCAGTGAAAATTGGAGCACATGAGATAAATTGAAAGAATTACCATTTTACATCCATGAGCTGCCATTACTTCTAAAAGAATTATTGTCCCAAGAACATTATTATCGTAATAAAGCAATGGCTTCTTGACGCTTTCACCCACAGCTTTTAGTCCAGCAAAGTGTATAACAGCATCAAACCTACAGTGACAAACCAGACTGCGTTGAGGCATAGAAGAAATCGGTAGAGTAAAACAAAATTAGATATACAGGTAGTTGTACTAACAGAAAGAACAAACACAACTGAAGGATGAGAACATGACTAACTGCACAAATCAAAGGTCTTACTTTGTTGAAGTGAAAAGTTTTTCCAGTGCATCTCGGTCTCGTAGATCAATCTGTCGATACACATGGGGGAATATGTCAAAATCTAGCATATAAAAGATATAGCTGCAAAATCATACAACACAGATCATTAGGTCAACTTTCAACATATGCATTCGAAACAACAACTCTCATTGGGGTTCCATGGGTTCGTGAAAGATATCCTTCCCATAAAGCCTTTAAACATGAGGCATCCTACTTCACATTCACATTCTGAAATCCAATAGTCAAAGATGCACGTGGAATAAAAAGTTCCCAAGCATTACTGTGCATTGTGTCCATTGAATTCTAGTTTCACAAGGCTAAAGCATATATCCAACCATACTTCTCCAAACTCGAAAATTTATGCTAACAGGAAACCACATTTTCCCAGCAATACTTATCTAACCTCAATAAGAAGGCAAATGCAAATTACCATATACTGTCAGCAACAAAATTCAACTAGGAATTGCACAAATATGTAAAATCATAAAGACGGATTTCAATAAAATTAAAACGAAATTATGTTCTTGCAGATAAACTTCATTGCCTATTCAAGACAACTTCACATGAAACAATTCAGGATTTCCATAGTTTCATTAGAACAGAATAAGCCAATTGAAGAAAATTTTCAGTAAAAAGACATTCTTTTCATCAATTAGTCAAATTATCATGGAATTAACCATTATGGAATTACAAAAAAAAATCTCCTCAGAAGGCCAGCACTTTCTTCAAACATATAAATAGACCAAAGTAATGCAAAGTTGCTGTCTTGTAGAATGCAGGTATGCATGATGCGTATCATTCATAAGGACGAAATGCAAATAACTAAATAATGCTTTGTCTTTGTTTTAAAATTGAAACCGATGGAAGTATTTTCCAAATTGTCCGCCTGATGAAACAGAAGAAACGATCTCACTCTTAACCCGAGATCTATTTGAATCTCCTGGCACATTTTATTTTCACAAGCAAACCTTGGATCGACTTCAAAATATACCATGCAATTGTCCAGGTTTATCAATGGAAACCCAAAGTTTACACCCCAAAAGTTTGAGAAACCCTAGATTCCAAACAATAATTACAATATGCATTGGTAAGCAATAATCTCCAAATCACCGTTACAAGCCCAATCAATAATTGAACACCCAACCTAAATTGCCCTTGTCATGATTACTTCAACGCAAAAGAGAAAGGATAGAAGAGAGAGGAATTTGAACCAAATTTCACAACCCCGTGACCAAATTTGAGGCGTTTAACAAATCAGGAAACGAGCAATTTTCGAACCAAATCACATCCCCAATCCGGAAACGCGTCCAAGATCGAATTTTGTCTCCATCGAAAACAGCTAGCGAAACGCGTAGTCCGAACGCGTTACCAATCACGAATCCGAATCGGGGACAGAGGGGCGGGGACGTACCTTGTGGAAGGCGAGATTCCTGCCGTGCTCCCCGGCGAGCTGGGTGACGCGCTTGAGAGCGGCGTCGGACGAGTTGTCGAGGTTGTCGACCACGACGGCCTTGTACCCGCCTAGGAGGAGTTGCAGAACGGTGTGGCTCCCGATGTAGCCCGCGCCGCCGGTGACTAGGATGGTCTTCGCCGGCGTCAATGGAGCCATTACCCGGTGGCGAAAGGGAACCGGAAGAAATCCGCCCCTTCGAGGGAGATCTCGAGCAGGAGTTCTCACAGGGGGTTGAAGACGAACACAAAGCAATCGAGGAGGAGTTGGAGGAGGAGGAATGGAACAAAAATGGCGAAGCTGCGAAGGATCCAAAAAATGTCCGCGCTGTCGACAGAAACTTATACAAATTCTGGTTCAGGTTAAAAGGAAGTAAGGAAAAAAAAACATATTACTCAGAAAGAAACAAATGGGACACGTGTCGGTAAGTTATTTGTGGAGGTGCTGAGACCACGTGGGGATGGGGGTGGGGGCGGAGGTGGGTTTGTGATACCGTTGGAACCGTCCGCATAAGGTTGGAGGATGCGGATGTTGACCGAGGGACGCGTGTGGACCGAGTTTGATGGAATGGGAACTAAAAAGCGTCCACAACAATGAGACTAATGAAAAGGTCCATCCATCGTTTGATTTTTATTCGGAGAAGATTATTAATTTAGATCAATCTTATGTTTTAATAAATTGAATCAATCAATTTATCATTATATATAAGCATTTCGTATCGATCATCACTGATCATTTTTCGTTTATTTCTAGTTATGGTGATTAATAGGTTTCACAAATTAGCCGATCTTATTATACTGATTAATTAATAATAATTATTTGTTTATTATTTTTATAAATTATTCTTTTTTTTTGGCAAAATATTATTGAGTTTAATATTTATATCAAGTAAATTTTATTTAATATTATGCAACTCTCAATCGAAAGCTACAAAAGTTTGTTGTCCACAAAATTATATAGGAGTGACCTAATATTTTATTCTCTTTTTATGTATAGAAAAATATTTATAAGGATCGAAGACAAAGGTCAAAAGTTAGTCCCACATAAATAAATAAAATAAGATATCATTCTTTCACATTCAATACGTATTTTAAATTTATGTGGACCATAGACCCAAAGTGAATAATTTCTTAAATTAATCAAGGGTGTTACAGAATGTATCATCTCGCGTGCTCATTTAAATCATATGAGACGACTCAACAAGGACGTTGAGCCATCAAAGAAAGAAAAATATAAGGATTCATCAAGAGTTAATCTCATATGGATAAAACACAAATATAGTCATAACATTATTCTTTTTCATTCAAGACATATTTTAAATTCATACAAGGTATGAGCCTAAAATGAATAACTTTTTGAATGGATCAAGAGTGTTACAATATTTGTATTAATGTTTAGTTATACCATAAAAAATATTTTCTATCAAATATAGTTTTCGTAGAAATAAATGCAGCTGCTTAAAAAAAGAAAAAGAAGTAAATGACGTGATTCTACCTAAAATTTTTCAGGGCCCATTCAACACAAAATCATGATGTGGTACACTCAAAAATTTCTGTTTTAATGAATAAGTGTAATACCCATAATTTTAGTAAAATAGAAATTAAGTAAATAAATAATATTTATTGGGTTAAACTTTGGAAAAACCTAAAAAAATCCTTATAAATAGATCTTTAGTGTGGAGGAAAAATTCTTTTGATTATTTTATCTTCCAAGCCTTATCCGTCGGAGCTATTCTCTCTTTCTCTCCTTCTCTCCTTCTCATCTTCTTAACCAAGACGGAGGTAAGGATCAAGACTTTCTACTCTCCCAGGGTTTCTTCACCTTCCCCTCTCTTCTAAATCTACACCAAATCCTTAGGAGATTGTGTCGCACAAGGATCAAAGGGATTAAAGGCAAGGATTTAAAACATGAAGAACATGTGAGGAGAAATCCCTACATGATAGGTATGTACAAAGGAGGATATCTTTAGATAGATTTTTCTTAATAGACTTTTTTAAAGAATTTAAGAATTTTGGCAATAATCTGATATCAAAAATGTATTTAACAATTACAAGTACACTTCAATCGAATGATGTTGAAGAGATAATGAATAGTATTTTGATGGATCCATTTTGGAAGCACGGTGAGCATTGCAAAATTAGAGAAGAATTTTTGGGTTGAAGCTGTCAACAACGCATTTGATTTGGCCAAAATATCATTAATAGTCTTTCTCGATATTAAAATTTCTAAAGAGATTTGGTGTGGTAAATCTACTTATCATACTTTTCTTCGTTTGTTTGGTTGTGATGTCTCAATTCCTAAAAATGAAATGGCCAAACTTGATAATAATTTAAGAAGATATATTTTTTCCAATTATGTTATGGAAAAATGGTATAACTAAATTGTAAGATCCTAATGCCCATAAAATAATGTTTAGTCAATATGTTGTTTTTAATGAGATTTTTTTTCATAACATAGTAAAAGAATATGAAAACACAAATATTTGAGTTGAGCATATTATTCAAGACTATTACGAGTAAATTAATGATGTCACCGATGTGGAGAAGATAACCGATGAATAGCATATCTCCTATTGATGTTTCACCTATGAGTATGTTCTAATTGTTGATACAAGTTATCCTAAAAAAGGTTTATAATTTGATTGCATAACGATTAAAATACCTCTTCTATAGTGCAGTCTAACCATGTGTGTGTGTGCATATGTTGCTTTAGTAAAAGATCATGAGTTTACTTCTTTACGAATAAATATGTGCAGGAAAATGACGTTCACTATGAAAGAGGAGATGCAATAGTTGTATAAGTATTAGATTTGAGTTCTTGTTGAATTATCTAAAGGATGAAAATCAATCAATTGTCATCGGGTTTACAAATCATTTAGATGGAAATATTGACATATTTAAAGCTAGATTGATGATTAAAAAGTATGCTCAAAATTTTGGTATTTGATTTTAATGAGATATTTTCTCTTGTTGACTATAAGAATTATGATTGTTGTTGTTGTTGTTATTTTTATTTGAAATTGGAACAATTGGATGTGAAAAATTACATTCTCGCACACTAAGCTGAACAAAGAGATCTATGTGACACAACCTAAAGGCTATATTGAAAAAGGTAAAAATAATTTGATTTGTCAATTTAATAAATCACTTTATCGTTTAAAGCAAGTGTCTAGATACTTGTATAAGTGATATGATTCCTTCATAAAGAGCTTGAGTTTATTTATATGTGAATCTAATTATTGTACCAACCATTACTATGTGATGATAGTTTTAGTATTTTTTGTTGTTTTATGTCGATAAATATGATTATTGTAGGGGATAACAAATAGAATTTTTTTACACTCAAATCTTAATTGTCTGGGGAGCTTGATATGAAAGATTTGATTATTGTGAATCAAATTCTTTGGATGAAAGTAGATAAAGAAAGAACTAGTAGAACATTTTAATTGTTATAACAAGGTTATGTTGAGAAGATTCTACGTTGCATTGATGTAGAGAATGCTAAGTCGTTGACTTCACTTTTTATGCACATGAAGTTGTCTTCTATACCATGTTTCGAAAATGAAGTATAGAAGATAGATAGTCTCAGCGTAATATCCTAAATAATTACCTCTTAAGTAATTCACTTAATTGAGAATTTAAATTAAGTCAATTACCCTATTTGCAATCAAGCTAAGGATAATTGTGATGTTTATTTGTCTTTGCGTTATTAACTTAATTAAGAAATCAATTGGGTAAATTACTCATTAATTAAACTATGAAAATGATCTATTTATATTATTCAATTGCCGTTAAAAAATAATTAAGGATCAATTAATTAAGTTCAAATTGATTATGTATTTCTACTTATTTGTGAATTATTAACTTCATTATGGTTTAATTTAATTTAAGTTAAATGACCTAGTTAGTCCTAAGCTAATTCTAGTTAAGTACCTAATTGATATTTTGTCTTTAACTTCATCTTATCACCACCTTAATTTGGCTAAGTTAATTCATTAGTTTGATTCATCTGTAAACATTATAACCAGCCTTTATACTAACCGACTTAGATGGATGAACACCTCTATTAATTTGTTTTTAGTGGAAAAACTCTAGATCAGACCCCCCAACTCATCCTCTCCTCGGCTCCTCCTCCTTCTCCCACCCTCTATCACGGCCCACGCCCCTGTCCTCGTCACCTCAGCCTCCTCAGCCTCCCATCCTCGGATCTAAGTGCTCAAACCTAGATCCGGTGCTCTCCACAGTTCCAAAAGCTGGTGTGCCTCAGCATCCGAATCCTCCTCGCCAAGTAGCAAAAGGGAGGTGGTCGGATGTGGTCAGAAAACCTAGTTTCTCCCCACTTCCCCAAATGTCTGCGGCGCAGCTAAGAGAGATCAAGGAATCGATCAAAGATGAAGTGCTCATCCCTTCGTCGGAGACTGCTCAACGCTCGGAGGAACTTAAGCGCGGTTTGATGGGGCGTTTTATCGGAGAGATAACCTCAGTCCATACATTACAGATGGAACTCTCCAAAGTTTGGAACCTTAGGGGATCCTTAAAGATAGTTGAACTTGGAAACTTCTATTTACTTTTTATGTTTGATAATCCTGATGACAGATTAATGGTGCTAACAGGTGGTCCGTGGAATGTTCGGGGGCACATCCTTAACGTCTCACAAGCAAAACCTTTTTTCCGGCCAAATGACGACAAGATCTCAACCTCTCCAGTATGGATCCGGCTGCCGGGTTTATCCTTCGAACTCGGCAACCTGGAGTCATCTCTACGAATTGCAGCTGCTTTCGGCACTCCTCTAAAGATCGAGGATCAGCTCTTAAGTGGGGATAATCTTCACTGTGCGCGCGTCTGTGTAGAATTAGATCTCTCCAAGCCTGTCAAACAGGGTGTTTGGATAAGAACCCCATACGATAATAGATTCTTTCAACAAGTTGTTTATGAAAATTTGCCATCTCTTTGTTTCAGATGTGGCGTCGTAGGCCACCGACTCGAATCCTGCCCGATGGCTCCCTGTGAAAATAGATCACCGGTTCTCCTATACGGCCCGTGGCTGAGATCGCATGCTGGTCGTCGGCGTCCTCAGGGGGCTACAGTGGCTCCGGCGAACCCGGCCTACCCTGGGGTGAACCGCCGCGAAGGTGCCTCTAGACCGGACAACTTTCCCAAACCGGGGGCAACACTCAACAGATCCGAAACCCTAGCTGATAGGGATCAGCACCGTTCAACCATGCATCAGAAGTCCATAGACCATCCGATCGTTCTAACGGATACTTCCCTTGTGCAGGACACGAGCCAAAAGCGAATGGAGGTACACGTGGGGTTTACAGAAGGTGCAGGACAGCTAGCGCCCATTGTGACGTCACCATCCACTAGCGCCACTCCAAAGTCTACTCACGTGTCGCCCCACTTTACGTCCAACTACCACGTGCAAGATCTGGATCCAAATCTCTCGGCTGATAACTTTCCCCCGCTGGCTGCCCCACGTGACATGTCACCTCCTTCCGTTTTCCAAGGCACCCCATTGCAAACAGGGATGAGCTCTGGAACCTCCGGATCTAAACCTCAAAGAATGCCCTCCACCAACAAGCCGCTAATGGCTCCCGACCAAGCGGCCCTCAACCATGAAGAGATGGTGGCGACTATCAAGGAAAGGTTATCAGTAGCACAAGATAGAAACAGCTCCTCTGGAGAATCAGAGGATGAGCAAATAGATGAAGAGATATTGCCGTCACCCCGTTCCGACCACAAAAGGACTCGCAAGGCTCGACAAAAGTTCTCACCCCCTCTACCAAGCCTCAGAGTGAAGAAGAAGCACACCAAACAAAGCAAAGGTAAGGGTCGTGAATCTATTATTGGTCTCTCAACTAACTCATCTTCGTTGCAGGGCACCATGTCTCACCAGCAGGAGGAGGATCAATCACTACTCCAGCATCTCAAATGAAAGTTATATCATGGAACTGTCGTGGAGCTTATCGTAGTAAAGTTAGAGACCGTCTTGCGGATCTTGTTAAGCTGCAACAACCAGACATTTTAGTCTTAGTAGAAACCCACACCACCGGTGAGCGCTCGGTCGAGGTCATCAGAAGGCTTGGTCAACAGTGGACAGGCATTTTCCAAGAAGGAACAGGGGCAGCAGGTGGGATCATTCTAGCCTGGAAACATCTCTCGCTTAAGGTAACACCTGTCCAACTTTCCCCACAAGTAATTCATGCTGTGATTTCTGAAGGTAACTTCTCCTTTCTCATTTCTTGTGTATACGCTAGTGTTTTGCCAGTGCAACGAAACCTGTTATTGAACTCCCTTAAAAACCTTAATTTAAATGAAGTTCCATGGATGATCTTGGGTGATTTTAATTGTATCATTAATTCCGAAGATAAAAAGGGAGGCTCACCCTTTAAAGCAACTAATTCCATTCTAAACCTTAGACATCTTATCTCTTCCCAAGGGCTTCTAGACATCCCACTAACGGGCACTCAATTTACCTGGTGCAACAACAGATCAGGCTTAGCTAGAATTCTTTGCCGGCTAGACCGGCTGCTACTCAGCTATCAATGGATGACAACCTTCCCTGCCCTCACACTCGTAACCTTAGAAAGATGTGCTTCAGACCATGCCCCAATATTCTTTAGTACCAATACATGTCAACCCAAGAGAAGGCCATTCAGGTATGAGCACTTTTGGTTCGATTATGTGGAACCTAAGATCATTGTCCAGCAAGTTTGGGCCCTTAGAGACCCAAATCTCCCAATTCATACCTCACTCAAGGCCATCAAAGAGGAAACTATGCGGTGGAATAGTAGAAGTTTGGGTAAATTAGAAAACAGGACACAAGAGACTAAACAACAAATCCAATTCCTAGAATATAAGGATGAAAGACAAGGACTAACAGAAAATGAGGTTGGTACACTTAGAACCTTATACCACAGACACTCTGCCCTACTTAGACAAATTAGTATTAAGTGGTGGAGTAAATCCAGGGTCACTTGGATTAAGGACGGGGATAAAAACACTAAATTCTTCCATCTTTCTACTGTCATAAGAAATAGAAGAAATACCATATCATCCATTCAGAATACTCAAGGCCAAAGCATCAATGATGAGAAAGCTATTATTCAATGTTTTGTTGATCATTATAAAAAATTATGGGAACCTCAAGCAAACCCAAACATTGGCTTAGATAGTTGGCCTACCCTCCCAAGGCTACACAATGACTGTCACCTCTCCCTCGTGTCTGCTGTGACTGCGGCTGAAGTAAAAGAGTGCATATGGAATATGCCACCAGGTAAAGCCCCAGGACCAGACGGCTTTACAATTGAGTTTTATAAGCGGTATTGGGATATAGTTGGGCAGGATGTTACATATTCCATTCAAAAATTTTTTCGAGAAGGGTACTTACCAGAGGAATGGTCTAAAACTACCTTAATTTTTATCCCAAAAAAAACCAACCCAAAGTCAGTAAATGATTATAGACCTATTTCCCTTTGCAATGTATTGTACAGAGTGATAGCTAAAATCTTAGCTAATAGGTTGAAACCTCTTTTACCGTGCCTCATAGACCCTGCCCAATCAGCTTTTATTTCTAATAGATCAATCCAGGATAATATAATGATAGCTCAAGAGGTGGCCCACTCTATGACAAAATGAAGAAGAAAGTACTTGATGTTCAAGGCTGATATGGATAAGGCTTTCGACAAGGTATCCTGGGAGGCCATAACAAATGTACTCAGACTCATGAACTTCCCAGAACAATTTAGGATTTGGATCACTATGTGTATCCAATCACCTTGTTTTTCATGCTGCATAAATGGTACTATGTCAGGATTTTTTAAGAGCTTTAAGGGTATTAGGCAAGGAGACCCACTATCACCATACATCTTTATCCTAATTTCTCAAGTCTTCTCTTCCTTGATCTCAGAAGAGGTTAACTCTAGAGCAATTATACCTTTCTCACTAGGTTCCTTCTCACTCAGCCACCTATTCTATGCTGATGACTTATTGATCATTGCTGCAGCCACTGTCTCAAATTGTAAGAAAATCAAGGCCATTCTAAGACTGTATCACATGCTGACAAACCAACAAATTAACACAGAAAAATCTGAGTTGTTTCTCCCTCCTAAAAGCAAAGGCAGGAAACTAAATGCAATTAGGGATGCATTAGGGGTCAAGCTAGGAAAATTTCCTTTCCTATACTTAGGGGCTCCTATCTCTTATAAGTATGTGCCAAAATCAATGCAGGGCTACCTAAATGATAGGTTGTCAAAAAGATTGTCAGGATGGAAAATGAAGACCCTAAATCAAGCAGGGAAGGCAACCTTAGTTAAATCTGTATTAAACACTATTCCCAATTACTCCCTCAGCTCAGTCTATTTAGCAGATGGTACTGTAGAATCCCTTGAGAGACTTTCAAGGGGTTTCCTATGGTCTAGGGAAAAAGGTAAAAAAGGTGCTCATCTCATAAATTGGCAAACAGTTCAATCACCTAAAGCTTATGGTGGTCTAGGAATAAGATGCCTTCATTGGGTCAGAGATGCCCTATTAGCAAAAAGGATCATGGCTATCTTAAATGAGCAGAATACCCCTTGGGTGAACCTAGTGTTGGCTAAATATGGCAAACCCCACCCTTGGACCTGGCAGTCAGATAAAGGTCATGCTTGGTCATGGAAACTAATATGTAAAGCCTCAAACAATATTAAAACTGGTTTCAGCAGACTCATTGGCAATGGAAGGGGAACAAAGGTTTATACAGATCCATGGATTTTCACTATACCTCTGCAGCTTAAGCCTACTTTTATAAATATTAGTTATTTCAGTCTAGACTTATCCGTTTCTGAACTAATTGCTAATCAAAATTGGAATAATTCACTGTTACACAATATGTTTGGCCCTGCTTTGATTTCTGCAATTGAATACATACATTTGCCAGTTTATGCTTATGATGATGTATGGATATGGGTGACGGATACCCAAGGCTTAGCAAACGCCAAATCTGTATACAGATTTATTAGCCGCCGTGAGCAACCACCCGAGAGGTCAGGAGGGCTGCTTTGGAAAATAGTGTGGAGCATTCCCATTCCTCCAAAGATCCAGATATTCATGTGGAAATTAGCTCACTCCAAGCTACCTACTAAGGATATGCTACTTGCTTTTGACTCTTCTGTTAATCCTGCTTGCTCTCTCTGTGGCTTAAGTATGGAATCTAACAGTCACTTATTTTTTGCTTGCCCTATTAGTTTACAACTCTGGAATATTTTCCAACAAAAGCTAAACTTCTCTTTTGAACATCTAGACTCTTGGGAACAAGGTAACTGGATCTTGGAGGGTAGCTCCTTAGAAAATTCTTCAAGAGTCAGAATCCAATCGCTTTTTGCCTTCTGTTTGTGGGGTATATGGAATTGGAGGAATGAGGCACATTTTCGCTCAAAGTATGCAACCACCTCTCGGGTCTGGGAAAGGGCTCTAGCTGGTTTTAATGAATATGTCGGATATCATACACCTGAAGCACTACCCCCCCAAGACCCCATATGGGTCCGGTGGGAGACTCCCCCTCCTTCTTGGGTCAAGATCAACTCAGATGGCTCCTTCACCGGAGCCGGAGAGGCGGGAGGAGCTGGCTACTTAATTAGATCTTCTAATGGCGGTTTTCTATGTGCAGGAGCCCTCCGGCGTAATGTCGACTCGGTTTTGGAGGCAGAGGCATGGGGGCTGCGGTGTGGTGTAATGAAATGCAGACAAATGGGTTTCACCAAGGTGATCATGGAATCAGACTCATCAAACCTGATCCACATTGCAACAAAGAAATCAACTTGCCCCTGGAGAATTAAATGCTATATGCAAGACATCTGGCATATCCTGCCATTTTTTGAACTTTTTGAATTAAAACATGTATACAGAGAGGCTAATAGGGCTGCAGATTTACTCGCAAATCTGGGCAGAAACAGCCTCCACGATTCCTTTTGGTCGGAGAGTCCCCCAGGCGACCTTCTAAATATTTTGTACACAGACATTTCGGGTGCTTTTGCTAATAGATGATCATTTCCATTAAAAAAAAAAAATCCGACCCCTAATATAAAAAAATGGTTTTCTATAAGTTCTATTTTTTTTATTTTCTATGTATGCGAGAAAGAACAAGTGAAGTGAACAATATAATAAAATAATGAGGCTTTATTGTCACTCCTAAATTTTTAATATTTACCCCTTATTTATAGTGTCAACTTTTTTTATAATATATAAAATATTGTATAAAATGATAAAATAATCATAAGAGGAGTGACATTAAAATGTGAACCGTAATAAATCTATGAATTGTTGAAATCCACTTTATATTCCTACAAAATATCAAGTACTTTGTCGATGAATTAAATCCTTATATATTATATTGCCACATCACAGTTATGCATCATTAGTAAACATTTTTTTTTCTATCCATTAAAAGATTTTGTTGTTTGTTCTATGGATAAAATTATTATTCTAACTAACTTTATATGCAAGTTTAGTGATCTTTTAATTCTTATCATTAAAACTTTTGGTCAAAAAGTAAATAGAACTGAAGATGTTAGATTTATTTTATTTTTATATTCTCTCGTTTGTTTCTCATTTCAATTATTGTCGATTTCCATGATAACTAGGTTGACCTCATGAGAAGTTTGACCATTAATTCGTGAATGGAGAAGGTGGAGCTCCAATCAAGAATTTGGACAGACTATTTTGTCCTCACTTAAATGTCACCTAATATAAAGATATGCCCTTTATTTCTCTTTCTAATACTTTTCTGCCATTTAGAAACTTAATTGTTTATAGGTAAAATAAGGGGTTATTTTTTAACACTATTTAAATTATATCTTATTTTTTATCTGACTTTGAATTATTGATTGTTTAAAAAATAAGAAGGGATGAGATGAATTTCAAATTAGTACTTATCAACCTACAACCTAAGTGACACATATTGCATTTTTTTTTCAATTTTGATAATCATTCTTCAAATAGAAACAAGACTCTAAAAATTTTTGGACAACCAGTCGCGAGCGTCATCTCTTTCATTCCAGTTAAGATCTCACGTGTCAACCCTGAGACTATTAGCTCCCATCATTCTTAGGACACACCCCTCTTAATCAATGTGTCAAATCAACTTGATAAATAAAAGATTTTTTTTTGTCAAATGCGAACAAACTTAGGATAAAAAATTGTAAGTTGATAATTCGTGATTAAATAAAAAAATAAATTATAATTTGAGGGTTGAAAAAAATAACCATTCAAATAATTAGACATCTCCTAGGTTTTACGTAAACTTATAATAGAAAACTTGTCGAAATATAATTTACAGAAAATAGGGCTTCTATGACAATATGAAAATAAATATTAAATTTGAATAAGAGAAATCATTATTATGACTATATTTTGGAGACTCCGTCCCCCCATCCCTCATTAGAGGTATCCTTGAATCCCTTTATTTAGATGGATACTTAATCACCAAAATTAAACATGAATTCAATTTTAGAATCCAATTATAAAGTCTATAATTAAGATGTATAAAACTTTACTTCCAACTAAATTATAATATTAAACTAAGAAGAAAATGAGGATGCATAATTTTTTGTATCACCCTCATACAATACATCTTCTTGATCATTAATTTTAAATTAATGATTAAATTTGATTCAACTAAAATGAAGAGATAATTAAATTTAACTATTAATTTAAAATTAATTAATTAAATGATCTATCCAATGAGATGTATTATAAAATGGTATGCACCTTTACTTTTTTTCTTAAACTAATATTCAATAATTTTCTAAATAAATTGTGGATGCATAGATTAATTATTTGTCCAATCTACGATATCATAAAACATTAAATCTAACTTTTTCAATGTAAAATTCTGAAATCGATGAGAATCTTTTATCAAATTAAATAAAATGATTCAGAATGGACTTTCTTATAGTACACGTAATCGGATGTCAAATGAAAGCAACAACACGAGGTTAAACACATGAATATTTAGGCCACTCCACCAACAAACTTTAAAATTTAAGAAAGAAAGTAACAACTTTGTCAAACTTACTTTTTCTTTTGTGTTTTGTGTTTACTTTAGCAGCAATTATTTCATCCACGCATGCAAATTTTCCATCTTGTGGTGATTGTTTTCTGTTCTTCCACTAGAGAAGAGGAAAATTTAATGTGGTCAAAATTCGACCTAACTTAATTATGTGTGATTGACATAATTAAATATTAAAATTATATCCTAAAGTCGATGGAAGCTAATAATTTTAAATTTAATTTTTAAAATCATCAAATTAATATTTTTTGCTTCCATTCAAACATTAGTTAATTAATTATTAATAATTTTAAATATTAATAAATCTAATATCGGAAAAAAATTCGACCAACCTTAATGTCTAAAAGGCTTCCAAACTTTAAACATCGTTAAACACCCTAATGTCTTAAATATCGCAAAAGTCATAAACATCTTAAACATCTAAATGCCTATAAATAATTTAAATCGTAAACATCATTTAATACATAAATGACTAAAAACTGTCGAAATTCTAAACTTTTTTAAAAAATTAAACGATAAAAAATATTTAAATTCTAAATATTTCTAAACGCATAAAAACACTTAAACTTTTTTACACCTCTCTCTCTTCTTCCTCTTTTTTTTTCTTTTTTTTTCTTTTTTTTTTCTTTTTGTTTAAAATATAATAATATGGAAGTGGACCGACCTCTTTAGTCTTTTGAGAGGTCACTTCACTTGTTAATTCGTCATCATATGATGGAAGCTTCCAATAAGTTGATGACAAAGGCAAAAATAAAATGGTAAATCTAAGCGGTTTGGCGGCCTTACCACTCAAGCACCTTTGAGTACTTTAGTTGAAAGTGATAACACTAATCAAAGCTTTTTGACCTTTTTTTTTAATAATCAAAGTTGGGTCGATTAATTTTTTTAATATCTTATTTATTAAATTATAAATGAGAATAATTCCCTTTCGTTTTTTGACCTTTATTAGAGAAAAAAAAATCCAACTCTATGTGTAAGCATATTTGTAAAAGAAACTATAAAATGGACTGAGATTTCGTTGCATATGCTAAACAAGAGTAAGGGAGATCAAAAGAATTTCATGAAAGATTATGATGGCTCAAATGGTCTCATAATTCTAATCTTAAAAGTTTTATAAAATAAAAAAAATATTTCGTATAAGCTCTTACACTCGATCGAACATTTTTTTCCTATTATAAAATAATTGATAACATGTAAGCTGATTGATGAAGATAATGATCTATAAAATTAATATTTGAGATGAAATATATAATATATTTTATTTATTATGATTTGTTATTATTATTTTTTTGACGGGCCGAATTCTGACAGGCCTCTCGGCTGGATTTTTTTTCGTCAGTCGATTATATCCATCATAATTTTATTTGCAACGAGCATTTTTAAAAAAAATATTCAAAATTTATCTTTAAAAAATTATCGTAAATTTCGTCAAAAACTTGACAATTTTCGAAACATTATTTCCAATGACTGATAATTTATTCAGAAATGATGACTCATCTCCAAGCTCCATTTCCATAAACTTTTTTAGTGCTGAAGTACGCCACATGGTGAGGTCAACTGCGGTGACACCGAGTCAACCAGTAAATAAATTTGCATCGGTCTGACTTCAGAACAATGTTATCAGAACCGGATCAGAGATCGGACCGGACGATCAATTGGGTCACGATTGGATCGGTTCGATCGGATTCTATCGAGTTGAACCGGATTTTATTAAAATAATATTATTTATAATAATTTAAGATATATAGCATAATTAATATTATATATTATATAAAATATATAATAATAACTAACTAATACTTAGATATAAGTTAAAATATTATTTATTATATATTTAAAATATGATGCTTATTTAAAATAATGATGATTAATGAATTATTATTATCTTTCATATGATAGTAATAATTTCATATTAATTTATTTTATTTTGACTCACGATTCTTTTATTTTATTTCTTTTCAATTTTCACCTTCTTCCACTATGTTTTTACTAATTCACCTATAGTTTATCATTTCATTTTGCCTAGTGTTATTTTTCAAATCTCTTCTATTTTTTTCAATAATTTTTTACCTTGATTTGAGTTGAATCATTTTTCTAAAAAAATATTTCTTATATTAAAAAAATAATGCTTATAAAATGCATGAAACTGATATATTATTATTTATATAATACTAATAATGTTATATTAATTATTTTATACCAAATTATTGCTAACTTTATTTGAAATTCTTTTATTTCAACCTCTTTTTTTATTTCAATTTCTTTTCTTATTTACTCTCTTCCTATTTATTTCTTCTTTCCAATTTTATTCTTGCCAATTATTTTCTTTCTATAAAATTTGATGCTAACACAGAAATTATGCTATTTGATATTATTACTATACTAATAATATTATATTAATTATTTTAATTCAAATTATTATTCACTTTCCTATTATTCTAATTAGCTTTCAATTATTGTCAAATCTTTCCCTTTTTTAATTTCCATTTATTCTCCTTATTCATTCTCCTCCAATATTTATTCTTGTTTTCATTTTTATTTTTAGTAATTGCTTTAAATTTCCTTTTATATAACTTTTACTTCCATTTTTATAATTTTTTTACTTTAATCATTTTTTTTCAAATTTGAAGTTGAACCCGGTTTTGGACCGGTTCGCCGATTTTTATCCGATTCGAATCGGTTTCATCCGGTCCAATACCGTTTCCGTTTTTACACTAAAACCGGACCGGTCCAGCCATCGGTTCGCGATTGAACCGGTTGAACCGGCCGGTCCGGTCCGATTTTAATAACATTGCTTCAGAATCCAGAGAGATTATGAACATTGCTGAAAACAATCTTTTCTAGTTGTTTCTGAATAAAGAATGAGAATTATAAACATTCCTGGTCATCCAGTTCTCAGCAATGATCAAATGCTGAAGTGCCACAGATTTAAGACACTTCCTCGTGTCAATCAGCAGCAGATGGCAGATCAGTTTCCTAATGTCTATTTTGTGAAACAATCCTGGAACAACTGACCAGCAATGATATGCACAGTAAAGTTATCAAAATTTTTTTAGGATCTTTAATTTTTTTTTTCTCAAAATCAAACTATCCTTATTCGATCGTTGATTTTATAACTTTTCTTTGATCTTAAAATAAAATTTCGATATTAACAATGACTCAAGTCTAATAATAATAATAAAAAAAAGAATCCTTTGACCTAGTTTGACAATGGAAACTTAAATTAATTTTGATCAAGTTCTATTTGATTTTGTCAAACGATATGATGTTTAGTGGAATCGAGGATGAAACCTCGGCTGACGTCATCGGAGGATTCCACCACCAAATTTCTACTGAACGGTTACAACAACAATAGTTAATGCTACTGTTGTAATTTTTTTTATGTTGCTGGCTATTTTTTTATTTTTTTAATCAAATTTTAATTATCCTATAATTACAAAAGTTTATCATTTTTATATTAACTTATAATATTGTTATAAAATTATTAATTATCCTATTATATCTTTAAATTATTTTTATGGTAATATTTTATTAATTTAAATATGATATTAATTAAAGTTCTGGAAATAGAATGAATTACTTTATTATATTATTCATGAAAATAATTTTATATTATTTATTTTTTTAGAAAATATTTTATTATCTTATATTTATTTAATAATACAATTTATTTATTAGTATACTTTTTATTTAAAAAATGTTTTATGAAATATTATTAGTTAAAATATAAATTCGTCAAATTAACTTATATTAATTATTAATTATTTTTAAAAAATAATCAATATTTAGAAAAAAAACATTTTTACAAAAATAGTAATTTGTAAGATTCAATTATATTAATTAAAAAAAATTTATAAATAAAAATTTTATGCGAATATTAATTCGTTCGATTAATTTTATATTACTTAATATAATTTTTTAATTAAAACAAAATTTTATTTTCATTAAAATATCTTTTATATTTTTTATTCTTATCTTTTATTCAAACATCATTAGAATCTATCTATAATCATTATATTTTAATTCATACAAAATACTTAAAATTAATGTATCAAATTAAACTATTTATTAAAATTCGAAGAATTTTAATTCTACTTGCCAAATAAGACATCAGTGCAGAAATCAGAAATGTTACTCTTCAGAAAGGGAAAAAAAGAGTGAAACAGCATATGGCAGTGGAAACACAGAAATGAACGAGACATGGAATAAAAGAGAAGGGCAAAACCGTGTGAGAGAGAGCACAAGATTGACAAAGCAGCAGCGCCCATGGAATAATACAACGCACTACTTTGGTACTACACAAAACCACTCAACTTGTGCTGCAAACTGTTTCCCTTTGTTCTAAGATAATCTTGCTGCATCTTTGAACTCTGAGCTTCTCAACCATATGATCATAACCTTATATTATTACTTACTTAATAAGAAAGTGATATCACATGCATAATGATTGCATTTTTTTTTTACTCTTGAGGGGTCTTCGACGTTCAGAACTATTAGCACATGATTAATCCAGAGTCGAGGTGAAAGAACAGAAATGACATTTCTCTAATTAAATTTGACGACTTCAAAGTTCGAACGCGATGCTACTAGCTCTTTCGTCCCTTAATTGAGACACATTCTTACTAATTAGATGTGTCAACTAATTTTAATTATAATGATTGCATTTGAATTTATCCTCTAACAGACATTAATCTCAAACAGTTCTGCAGCTCCATAATTCAAGCAAGTAATTTCTGAACAGTAGCAATTCTAGATCTCCCTGTCAGTCCTTTGTCGTCATTTACTGCTAGTGGCTTCATCGTGGCCCATAGAAAAGGAAAGGAGCCCTGGCTGCAGGTGGCCTCAAGTTCATGTCTATCTTCTGTACGAGGTGGCCCTCAGCATAAACTTTTCTCCACCTTTTCCTTCTGCTTGTCTCAATCTTTCTCCACACCTGGTCCCTTTCCTGCACTGTCACAACTCGCAGCTGCTTTTTCTATTATTAAAAAAAAAGTTATGTCCTTTTGCTGACTGATTATTTTTACAATTCATAGTTTTTATTATCCAAGTTATTAGTATAAAAAAGTCTAAAACTATTAAATCATTAATTATGTCAATCAAATTTAATTTAATTCATAATTTAGTTTTCATTGTCTACCAAAATAAGCAACTTTATTTTTTTTTTTCGACCTAGATCCATCGGTGTTCAGGACTATTAGCACCTGACTAATTTCGTATTCGAATGGAAGCGACATAATAAATCCTAGCCAAATTGACGATTTCGATGTTCAAACTCAAGGCTACTAACTCTCGGTCTCTCAATTCGAAACACAGATTCGTTAATCATCTGTGCTAACCAATTTAATTACAAACAACTTTTTTTCTGAACCATTAGAACCACAATATTCACCACAACTTTGACAATTCAAAGATTGTTTTTTTTTTCATATAAATCTTCATGAACCTGAGGAAACAGCTGCTAATGAGCATGAATATGTCATATAGAAGTAGAATTGAATTGGAATAGTTATTTGATTTATGTACAAAAGAGAGCTTTCTCTCTCCATCATTTACTACAAGTATTCTGCAACTATTTACAGGTGGAAAATTTCATGGCAATACCCTTCAATCTACTGTTAATAAGCAAAGAACAGCACAGTGGAGCTACACGAGCAGCAGAATTCGACCTCGTCGTCTTCCTCTACATGTACAAAACTTGTCGTCTCACCGGCTTGCACCAGTAAAGGCGTAAAGGTTCTGTCTCCCTCTCCCTCCTCTAAGAGCTCTCCTGGAAGTTGAGAGATCGAGAGACCGCTGCGGGGTTGGCGTGCAGCAGCTGGGAGGACCTCACGGCGTGATTCGCCATGTTATCGCTCCGGTGGAAGGCCTTGAAGAGGCACCCGCCGCTGACAGCGTCGGCCTTGCCGCTCTTGGCGCCGACGGTGGTCCATATGGAGCTCTTCGCAGCTTCTTCAGGGTCGTCTATCCTCAAAGCTTTGGGTGTCCAGATGCACCTCTCATGGCCGTCCTGCTTCATACTTGCTTCCTTCTTCACTGCAGTGCCATTTGCAGGTGCATCCCCGTCTCTGGAGCGCTTGCCCGAAGTTGGAGAAATTGAAGCGGCCGCTGCACCTTGAGGACAAGAGGACGCCGGTGGCTGCGACACCCACGGGACGCTCAAGGTTCCCGGTGGAACGGGGCAGCTCCAGTAAGCTGCAGGAGCAGGGTAAAATGGAACCGGAAAGCTCGAAGCGCAAAGAGCTGGCGCAGGGATCCAGGAATACAGCCACGGAGATCCGTTCAAGCATGGAGCTGCTGCAAATTCTTGAGCAGCCTTGTTACTGATCGATGTACTGTTCTTGGTTGCCGCCGCCTCGTCGGAGTTCGAACTGGTCGAGTGCTCATCGCCGTTTTCTGTAGAACAACATGGCGGCGCCGCCGCCTTGTCTTCCAGCTGGTGGTGGAATCCGTTCGGGTTGCAGCTTTTGGTGTTCTTCTCTGTAACGCTTAGTACGGGCATGTCAGAGCCGAAGCTAAGAACTGTGCCATTTGGTTTCAGTGCATAGGAGACCAAATCAGGGACGGTCGACCGAACTGCCTGGAAAGAAGGATTAGTAATTGCCAAGTGACGGTAATGAGACGCCGTGTTCTTGTTCTTGCGGCGGCCGGCTCCGACCGGAACGTTCCTCATCGTGCCGCCGGCCGTCCAGTACCTCTGGCAGTTTTTGCAGAAGTGGCGAGGCTGGTTGATGTTGTAGTTGTTGTAGTAGCAGAACTTGGTGTCCATGCTCTTGCAGCGCGGACAAGGCAGTATTTTGTCAGGCTTCTTCAGTGTTTTCTGCTTGGGACTACTTGGATCATCCTGCTGTTCATCGGTGGCCGGTTCATCGACGGAACCGTCATCTTTATCGCCGGAAGGTTGTCCGGCCGACTCGCTGGACATGGATGTAGCAGGCTTGATCTTGTCTTGTGAATTGGAGGATTCATAACCTTTGTCCATGAGTTCTGAATTAGCTTTGTTATGAACATCCTGAGTTGGTAAACAGGTTGTCAGCAAGAGCAATTGTAATTGAAATCAATAATATTGACATCTAAACACTCCACAAAAAAGTGACAGAAACATCATCCTATATATTCTCGTCAGAGCTTGATGATTTTAACAAAGAAAAAATAAATCCTAGTTAGTGTTGCAGACTTCGTCTATCATCAGAATGAATGCTGTAGTATGAAAGGTAGACCAAAAGATCAAACGAAGATAAAATTCATCAATATTGGATTGCTCAGAAGCACATCCAGAGCTAAATTTGCAGCGATAAGCAATAAATCATCGAAGGCAGCAGTTAAATTGCCAAAAACAAGTTGAGCCCAATCTGTCCATTTATTTCTCTCTAAAATTCTCATGAAGAAAATTAGCATGTCAGGGAGGGATTGAAATTTTTTTTTTACGCATAGAAAAGTGTCTGTAATCGCTGTACTGACAAGATAAAGAAAAATAGTAACGCCATCCGAAGTCGAAACACACAAAGGAGCATCCTTTTCCTCCAAGAACGAAACATGGAAGCTCCCAACAGTAACAAAGATGAGAACTTTAAAAATTGCACGACGTCAAAAAACAGATAATACTACCTTCTCTTCCAGCGGTGGATGCAAGGGGATCGTCTTCCCGAAGAGCTTGATTGCAGGGTCCCTGTTCTCAGACATCTCTGTTCTTGTTCCTCTCAGCTCAGCTCAGCTCTCTCTCTCTCTCTCTATCTCTCTCTCTCTCTCTCTGCTATGTGCTATGATCTGCTCTTTGGATGGATGGATTGGTCACGAGGCCCTCATTTGGGCGCTGCGTTGGTGGTTTTTACAGAGGAGTTGGAGGGCCACATCAGCAAGGGGCGCAGAGGCTGTGAGCCACAAATTTGCTTGTGGCCTTGAGAGGGCGTTATTTGATTCTTTTGAGCCCCCCCCTTTTTTTTTCCCACTTATTATTACTTGCTGCTGCTACCTCTGCCAATACCACTACCATCAAATTAAGATTGATTGACACATATAATTAACGAGTTTGTATTCTGGGTTGAAGGACGAGAGAATTAGTAGCCCCGAGTTCGAGCTCTAGAGTCATCATTTTGACAAAGATTTTCCTTCGTCGTCACCCGTCCAAACATCGAATTAGTCAAGTGCTAATAATTCTGGATTACCGACCGATCGGTCTGAGACGACAAAAAAAAAATACCACTACCACCAGCAGCAGGCACCAGTTTCTTTTTCACCCGCGGGGCGACCCTCGTCCCTGACTGGGCCTTTGATTGCGTTGAGTGCTGACTCTGACAGGTGGACCAGTCAAGGCGAAAAGTTCGCGTCCTAAACGGACTTTTTTGTCGGGTGTTGGGGGAGGGGCCATATCTATTTGACAAGTGGACAAGGAAGGAAGGAAGCTGGTTTGCCTTCCTTTACTCGCCAAACTCACTGCTTACTTCCCCAAGCTTTTTCTCTACTCTTTTTACCTTTTTAAGTTCATCTTTTTTTCCCTTTTTAATACAGTAAATCCTATTCTATGAAAAAGATTTATATATATATATATATATATATATATAAGGAATGTGTAGCACGCTTGTATAATAAATAACGATATTTTTTTATAAATGAATAATGTTCAAATTTTTTTAATATATATATAAAGATATTATTCATGATGATACCATATTACCTATCTCCCTAATCGTATGAAAATATTATTATTTTTATCTTCTACTTTTTTGTATTGATAGTGATACCCAACCATTAAAAAGATATGTTACATGATATTACCTACTTAAGTAGATAGCATATTAATTAAATTTTATATAACACATAAATATTATAATTTTTTAGTTACAAGTTAAACTCATGTCGTATATAACTATTTTTGGGATTTATATATTATTATAATATGCTCTTTTTTTTTCAATTGTCGTCAAATAATATTTTTCTAAATTATTTACTCTCGCAAGAACTCAAATTCAATATTTGCTTAAACGCGAAATAACTATTTTACTTCACTGATTAGTGTATGCTTAATAACTTCTTTGTTATAAATTTCATTTTGTACATGTCAAATCAATTCAATTGTTATAAATATTAGACAAGAGGTATATTAAGACTTTCTTATAAGAGTATTATATCAGAAATAATAGGACCCATCGTAAAAGGTTCTTACATCGGAAATATTAGATGGATGTCAATTAGAGAAGGCAGGGACATGAGATCAATTTGTACATTCTACCAGTAAAAATGATGAATAATTAGATTTTTGTAATGCATACACTACACTACTAGTATTAGGTAGCCACTACTTAAAAGCACATTGCACACTTGTGTTGTGTACAATAACATCTTTTCAAATATAATAAAATCCCGAATAAAACAAAAATTTCACAATATTTATAAGCTCAAATGTCTAATGACATCAGTAGCTCCTGTTTGTCCAATATATCGAAAGCCTCAATTAGAAAAAAAATCTGAACATAATTAATCCGACGACTAGACGGATTGCTAATTGCTTGTAGTGGGTGGTGTTCAGTTTCTTGCAAGAGGCAGCGTTTGGTGAGGCAAATCCCAACATGAAGAGAAAAATGGGACACCTATGCAAATTCTTTAGTCCACGAGGCGCCTCCATTTTCCCGGGAACGGCAAGGTCTTACCAATGCGAAGTTGCAAACAATTAAATCCCAAAAAGAAGAGCTTTAAACTCGTCACTTCATTTCGTTATGGTCAACAAGAAGACATTAAAGAGTAACTTGAAGGAATATAATTATGTTAATAATGTGAGTCAAATATAGCTCTAATGAATCATATGTAAAGATGTAAAGAATAATGAAGTATGAAACATTTAATATAATGTTATGCTTTATGTCATGTAAATGATTTATACTTATGTGAACTTGATATGATTTATATTTAAGAATTATGTTAACATGTATGATGGTATATCATGATGTGTATGTCACATGATATAAATCAATCTTTACATATACTTTAATCGAGGAATTTCTGAATCCGTGCAAATTTATGATGATTGATGGGCATGATGATGATTTGTTCATGATGACTTAATTGCACATGGTCATGTCTAAATATTTAAGTCTTTAAATTATTAATTGTCATATTTAATGAACTTAATATTATCTTAATAAGTTAAATGAGAGTAAAACTCTTATGATTTATGAACCTTATGTATGATCATATATGGATGCTCTTATGTGGTAAAATGTTAAATGCTTATTGTGCTTTATGATGGATTTCAATTGCTATGCTTTTATTATTATACATTTTTGCTGTGATATTATTTTTTATAATTTATTCTCGACTTGCTTAGTTTTGTTTAATTGTTTGATATGTCTGTATATGAAAGGGTAATGTAATGGCTCATGTAAGATCATCGGAAGTCCATATGTTACAGTGCAGCACTCCACTCATATCACAAAGAAGACCAGCAGACATGATGCTCGAATCGGCAGCTATTCAAAATTCCAAGCCTTTGGCTACACCAAAAGAGTGGACTTAAAGAAGTATGGATGTCATCATGATATATTAATCAGATAGGTGACAGCTGAAAAGCTGGCTTAGAAAATGAAAGAATCACGATAAAAACTTCAAATGGTTGCTTGCAATGAGTTTTTTTTTAAAAGAACAGGTAGAGATATTTTCTTCACAGCATTGAAATCAATATCCTACTTGTGTGTGGTACATAAAAGGCATCTGGCTGTTATGTATTTAGGTTGTTAAGGCCTAAACAGAATAAAGAAAAATAGCTTCGTTCTATTATAATATAGTATTTGTAGCTCTTGAACAGTCACCAACCAACAAAATACAACAAACTATGATAAGTGACAGAGAGGAAGTCAAAACTGATATCAAACAAGATGATGGAAACTTGTTGTGTATCATAAAAATGAAGTCAACATAAAACTAATAAGAGAGAGGAGGGCAATGGAGGATTTTATAAGAAAAAGGCAATAACAAAGGCTAGGTGGAGAAATTGTACAAACTACGAAAAGAAAAAGACCACAAAGAGAGAACAATTTGAATATGTCCACAAAGAGCAACATACAAGATCCTAGCGGGCAGACTTAGCAACATAATCACACCTTTGTAGTAGCCTTCTCCTTGAGATGATCTTGCGAAGAACTTGATGCTATTAAATCAGTAAATTTGTACAATAACCCAACTAAGGACACAGCTTCAAGCAAACGGGTAAACATGTATGCCCTTATTTATATACTAAATATGATAGAGGTACGTCTTAGAATCTAGCATGATGATCATGGAGGCAAAGCTCCACTGAAGAAATGTTACCTGATAGAACATTCAAGGGAAACCAGCAACCAATAACAATTGACCTTGTCATTCTTAAGTTGCATCTGCCAGCAAAAAACTTGAAGAAGCTCCATCAAATTGTCTCATTAAAAGGTGTGAACCTCCGTATGCATAGAGAATGAGCTTGCTCTTTTGAATCCCCTAAAAAAGTATTTTTTAAGCCAATATGTAGCAGTAGAACTATTCAGAATCAACATGTTTTAATGATTTAAATCACTTTTGAGTATTATGAATTTCATTTCACTTAATAAACCAATGCCAACAAAAAGCAACATGAAAAATATATTGTTAGTTCAATCATCATCTTCTAGTCCACCGCTAGTGGAACATAATCTGCCTCTGTTTTCTTACATCTGAAAACATTGGCAAGAGGGATAATGTTCAGTAGACTGCCTAGGCTACCACTACTAAACTCAACCTGGGCCAAGATAAATTCAGCAGACCCTTCTGATCACAAACATAATTCATGAAAGCAGTTAGATATCTTTAGTGATCAACAGTTCAGAAAGGAACCATTTTTCATCAATAATGTTTATACCTTTCACACTTGTAGCATAAGGTTCTTATTTTCTCTGATGCCTTACAAAACCTTTTATGCTGGATGTCTTCTTTCCAAAAATAATACAATCCCCTCTCCTAAAATAGCTTATCCTAACAGGTAAACTGAACTTTTCGTCAAAAGATTGCAAGTGCAATATTTTTTTCTGAAAAGAAGAAGGATGGTCGACAATTAGTCAGCCACCCACTTTATTGATAACTTTAAACTTCTATATGTTAATCATGTAAGAGTAGTTCTAAATATTCACCAAGCTCTCCTCATGCACAGAATATTTTGCACATATGGCCTCTCATCCCTGAACATGCATTCATTCCCTTCTCTCCGAATGAGCCACAATAAACACACTGAAGTTACTCTCGATCTAGAGGAGACATAGGTACTGACACCCTATGCAGAATCACTTCATCTAAATGATCTCCAGAACCATGCATCTGATCTCATATCTAATGTGTGATAAGCAAATAATTTCTGTGGGGATTTACTATCCTCACTGTTCAAGCATTACTATGTAAGTCACAAAGGTTATGATGGATGTATATTAATCTACCTAAGATAACCAAGAAGGATCAGTATGAATGACTGGAAGTTTATATGACTATCATCCTGTAAAAACTGTGTAAGTAAATCAACCATATGACTCTATTATTTTGTCAAATATCTATTGTATACATAAAGTTTGGTAGGCACATTCGGATAGAGGGACTATATCCTAGGGTCGACGGGAGCTAGTAGACTCGGGTTCGTTTCTTTGGAGTCGCCAATATGACCAAGGTTTGTGCTTTTTGCTCCCGCCCGAATACCAGACGGGTGCAAACCGAAAAAAATCTCTTGTATAAAAACATCAAGTGACATTGAAATGAAATTTCATATTACTATATACTTATAAGAAGAAAAGGTAAAGAAAAAAAAGTAAGGATATATAAACCAACCAGAGGTCAAAATTGAAGAAAATATCTGAAGCCTTAGTTAGCCACCAAATGAGATACATGGCACAAGGACAGACCTCACATAAAACAGTAACACATCTATTTCAGAAGGTAATTAGCAGAAAGGAGAAAAAACTCTGACATGCAAACTGCATCTGTTTTCCAATAGATTATAAGACATGGATTCAATATGGACACAATACAAGAGCAAAGATTAGCAAAAACGGATAGGAATGGGGCAGTAAATATTGGAAATACATTTATTGCCCCATAATGTAGGACATAGCAAGTTAATTCAGATTGATGCAGAAACATCATTTCCAAAGATGTCTAAAATAATCCAGAAAAAACATTTCAGCAATAACACTTGGCAATGCCTGAGACATTTGCGGTTTGCCTAATAGTAAGTCGGAATCTTGCATCTTTAGGATCTGAAAAAGAACTGAATTCCAGTTTCCAAATATATGAAATGGAAGGATACATACAATCCCTCATCCCTCGCTCCCTCCCTCCCATGCGCACACACCCCCACCCCCACCACCCACAGCAGTCAAAGATAATTTGAGAGTTCATACTAGAAGCTATGTTAAAATTTGGACTGTACTGAATCCTAGTAATGTTAGGTATCCAATTGTTCTCATAAACAAAACAAGAAGCAGATATTTGAAATAAATAGGTGATAAGATTGATTACCACAAAAGAAGGTTTCACAGATGCAAAATCCTCCAAAGTTCGCATGCAATACTTGGAAATCCCGTTCAAAATAAAAAAAAAAAAAGTTCAACTGGCGGGAAGGGAAAAAACGATAACATTTCTCTTGCTTCCTTTTTGTTTTGCAGATAGCTGAATTGAATTCAAAGGTCTTATGCCACACCTGTTGCATTCTTCTAACAATTGACATAATCCAAAATTCTCATTGCACTTTGTGGCCACACGGAATCTTTTAGTAAAATTTGGCTTCATAATCTTTCATTGCAAAACGGAAGCTCTAATAATAATCTAATCACAAGTGAAAGAACAGAAAACAAAGATTTTGGTACCGATGACACGGGCGGTCTGTGAAACCCTAGTTTTCCGGAGTAAAAGCCATTAGATCGAGAAAGAACGCAGCTTTAACCCGAGAATCGATCCGCAGAATTCGCCCATCTCCATGGCCAAATCAATTCTGGGGATTGGACTGAGAGAACAGGGATGATGGATCGACCTCAGGAGGGCATTAAGATCAAATACATCGAGAGATTTCGCTAGGGATTGCAAACTCCAGGTTGCGGGAGCAGACAAAGGAAGAAAGATCCCAAGACGGGAGGCCGCGGAGTTCCCATGCGCGCTAAAACCACGCGAAGGCGCTTTTTGAAACCAGGGAATTTTGATCGTCGGATACAATTTAAGAAATTACAGCCATCTGATCGTGATTATTAAAATGTCAATTATATTGCAATAATTTAGTAAAAATAAGTATACTTTCTTTTGTTTTTAATTCTAACAACTTTGAAAAATTATGGTCCATACTTTAGCATTAATTTACAAAAAAAAATGTTATTTTATCTCGATTTTACACTGTAGCAAGCTTAGTTTCCTTTTCTTTACAACTTTGCAAGTCTCCTTTTTTTTCTTATTTTTACATCATATAATGGTTGAAGTTTACCTTTTGGTCCGCAAGTCGAATCACGTTTTTGTTCTCATTTAAATTTAGATTTTTGTGTCGAGCAACAATTTACAAGATTCAAATGTTAATTATTGGACTCCGACTACGGGGTGTTCATCGGGTCGGATGAACCCGACGATCCGAACCGATCCAATTTCAATTGGATCAGATTGAATCGTTGGTCGGATCGAACCCGAATGATCCGATCATAACTCGATCATCAACGGGTCGGATACGAATTTCAATTTTTCGAACCCGATCAATCCGACTCAACCCGATGATCCGAACTTTTATATATTTTTTATTAAATTTAAACTAATTTATTCTTAATAAGAATTTTATATTACTTTAAAATTAAAATATATTATAAATTTATACTTTATATCCTTTAAATTATTATAAAACATTAAAAAAATATGTTTCTTCATTTTTTAAAATATAATTGATATTAAGTATTATAAAAATATAATTAAAATATATAAAAAATTTAATCGGATAAACCGATGATCCGATCCGACCCAATGAAGGTCGAGTTGAATCAGATTCGATAATTATTTTATCATCAACTCGACTCAACCCAATCCAAACAAAATCGATCGGATTGACGGTGATCTTTTCATTGTTTGAGATGATGCTTAACACACTTTTTTTTACAAATTATATTTCCATGGATGCTCTTGATGCACGCCACATTTTTTTTCTTTTCCACGTTATAATAAAATTCTCGATCATTATCTCTTCGACCAGCAAGAAACGTTTATCTATGTCCAAGATTCTTCCACGGGATAAGACTGTCATGGGGTACTTTGTAGATAAAAAGTGCTCATAGCGTCTAGTTTTCTTATGCACCATCATCATCAGAAACAAATCGACAAGGCACTTGCCTTTTGACATACAATTACCATAATATTAATAAACCCAAATTCATCAACAACTAATTAAACTTCTCATATTCATTGCCATCGCAGCATATATGACAGACTACATACTAGGATAGGGCTCTTGTATCAAGATAAATTCCTAGGTTGGAGGAGTATTTTTCTTTCCACCATGAATTATATATCAGATTTACTAACAAGTTGGACGGAGTTATAAAAAAAATATTTTTCATTTAAAAAGACCTCGAATTTAAATTTTATAATTTTTTTTTGTTAAAATCTTACACACTAATAAATTCAAAATAATACAAATTAATCGAAATTAGTAACTTTAAAATATTTTGAGACAACTAAAAGAAATTATATATCAAATTTTGAAGTGACACAATAATTACATTAATAAAAAAATAAGTATTACTATTATTATTTTTATTAATATTGTGCATCTCCAATCATACAAAGAAATATGATTATGACGAATAAATTCTCAATAAATATTTTATTTTGCATAAAAATACATAAATGTTTACCACTTTATTTTAACTGAAATGGATACATTTGCTGATTTCTCTTAATAAGGAAAGAGAGTGATAAGTGTTTATGACTAGAAAAGGATCTGGTAGGATTATACCCCCATTTCCTTTGTATCCATTGGTGGGAGCTCCTATAGACTCTCAGATCGAGATGGCATCATCATTATTCGTTACCTTGTCATAAGCCACTTTCCAAGAACATAATCTACACAGTTCGATGTTGTCCACAACTCACCATGTCCTTTTTGCCCTTTGGGTGGATAACTCATCATGTCCATCCACACAAGGCTTTACTGTAGTGCATTACAATTCAGGAAATGCAATTTGCAGTGCACACGTTCGTATTTTATTACATAAAGGCGTCTCCTTTTCACGGTGTATTGGCAGAGTGTACAGCTCTGATGATAACAAAAAAGTTTTAGGTAAATCGCCAGTTGCAACTGAAAGATGATACTTTTTATCTGATTTCGTCAAGGTCAACAATGATGTGCGCGAGCCCTGTGGTCTGCACTCTGCATATAAGAAGTCCTGGTTGCTCTGCCAACAAACAGGTAGTAGATCAAGGGGGATATGGGGAGTGTACCGTTCCGTAATCTGCCAATTCTCTTGGCCTTCTTCATTTTGATTGCTACTGCTGATGCGGTTCCATTGAAGAGTAATCTTCACCATCTCTCTCTGAAAAAAAAACAGCATATTATTATTGGTAGTATGTTTGTAATGATCTCTAAGCCATTTCTGTGTGTAACAGGGATTCAAAGATTGACATTGAAGGAAAATAGAGGACTTGCAGCTCCTGATGATGTTACACAGGTACTGATCGGAAGTTAATCTCTGATAGTTTTTAAATGAATTCTTTTTAGCTTTTCAAGTGAAGATATTAACATCAGACTTGAACGGAAGAAAAAGAAGGAACTTTTGCACTTAGAAGCCACTATCTACCAACTGAACTTATTAGAATCAACGTTATAACTCTTCTAATACCAACTGAACTTATTAGAATCAACGTTATAACTCTTCTAATACCAACTGAACTTTGGAATTAAAGAAGAAAAAAAGATGGGGCTTTTTGAAGCAGGTTAACAGATTTGCATGTTCATAAGAAACTCTATCTAAAAAGAACTTATAGATGACTTACTCATATACATGAAGCAAGTTGCTGGTTTCAATAAATGAACTGGAAACATAAGAATCCTTTTCTGATATATTCATGTCGATGTATTTGTCTGCAGATGATGAACAACGAAGACTTGATGGGTGTCAGACTGGGGAGAATGGACCTGGAGACGAACGACTACCCAGGATCAGGCGCCAACGATCGCCACACCCCGAAGCCGCCGTAGAGGTTAACACTGTACACTGGTTTGGAAGAAGAAATCAAAGTAGATGATTAGATACTCTGATCAACTGTAAAATTTACAAGTCCAGTAGCAAAAAGAACAAGGACTTCTGGGCTTTATTTTCTCCAAACCCACCACCAATTTCGAGCTGACTGATGTTTTCCACATACTGTTTCCAATTAGATGTCGGTATAACTTTTTATTGGTTAAAGTTATGTATGTCTCGTGCTACACAACAGGCAAGCACTTTGGATAGACGTACCAAATAAAATATCTAACAAATGGAGACCAGAACCAGATGAAATAAAATTACGGTGCCTAATTTTAGCACACACTTTACATGCAAACTTCTCAGAACGAACAGAAGTAGCAGAGACGAAGAACCAACAAGAAATCTTCCATTGCCAAACTCAACTTTTGCAATTGATTAATATGTACAAACTTTTCTTTTCACAATTTTGTGCATCGAACTCGGCAAGAACATACCGCAAAAGAACGGAAACGAAAAGAATCGCCTTCTAAATGATATAAGAAAAAAGACGATGAAGAATCGACGAACTAACTGTATGTCCTAATCTTCCATTGCGCCATCATATTCTTCTCCTCCTTGCCACTGCACATCCGTCGAAACTTGGACGTTTTGTTGTTGTTGTTGCTGCGGCTGCGGAAGATTTCTAACGCCTCTTTCAACTACGACGATCACAACCCTTTCCGTGTCTCCGACCCCGAAGTCGCCGCCCTTCTTCGGCTCCTCCTCCGCCGCCGCCGGCATCAGAAAACGGCAAATAGGGCAGGACCCGTGCATCTTGAGCTACCTCTCCACGCAGACGCCATGGAACCGATGCCCGCACGGGACCTCCTTCACAACCGCCGACTCCATCTCCCGCAGCCCTTCGAGGCAAATCGCGCAGTCCTCGTCCAACCCCTCCTCCCCCGCGCCCACGGTCCGCAGCGCCTCGATCGACGCCTTGGACGCCGGCGGCTGTCCGCCGTCGCCGGTCGCCGTCCAAGAAGCGCCAGTGAAGAAGGGGAGGAATTGCAACAACGGCGCCAGGCCCTCGGGGCTGGCCAGAAGGAAGGGGAAAGGAAGGAGGACAAACGCGCCGGCGGCTCCGGCGAACTCTTCGCCGCCGTCGATGGAGATTGCGGCGCCCTCGGATTGCGACGACTCCATGAATTCGATCGGCTTCGCAGCTCGTAGTGAGATGGAAAGCAACTGCCGTGAAAACTTCTTATGAAGCAGTGAGGGGAAGGTTGCAGTACGTTCGAGAAGGTTCCAGCAGCAACGGCGCGGACACGACAAGAGGAATAGTGGGAGTCAGTCATTTGAGCTTGAGAATTATTTTAGAAACTTGCAGCGCTCGCACGATGTTTAAGAGCTGACTCATCCTCGTCAAATTTGGATATGATCCATAAAAAAAAAGTATATATTTTTTTCTTAGGAATTCTTGAAATTTACTTGGCAGATGTCCGTTGATTGTATAAAATATTTGAATAAAAAAATATTAAATTATTAAAAGAATAAGGTGAGAAGAAATGTGTTTATCTTTGCACCTACATAGGACCCGTTGTCCTAATTGATAAAAAATAATTGATAAATATTAATATTAATAAATGATGATACTTATTTTAAAATATAAGTAGTTATAATATTTATTAAAATAAATATTAACTAAGATATTATTAAAATTATATGATAATAATATTAAAAAATATAAATAAAAGGGTAAAATAGTTTATTAAAATTAATAAACAACAACTTTAAAAATAAGCAGAATTTTCAATTTATAAGTAGTTACCTAACAATTTATAAGTATATTTTTTATTATTAAACATATATTTTTTAAAAAAATTACTTAAACCTATTTATAAGCTTAGTCAAACATGTTCTTAATAGTATGAAACCTTAAGAATATTCATATAAAATTATTTCCAAAAAAATAGAAAAATCTCTCACCTCTTGTTCAAAACAATTAATGAATTATTTGTTAAACTAAAATGTTCAATAATGAAATTACGTGTGATTCATGAACTCGAAGAATTTAATCAAACTGATATTATTAAGATATTTTTTTTAAAATTTAATTTTATATCTGATTCATGATTTTTAATAACATAATATAAAGACGATTGTTATCTAGCAAAGTCAATTCCAATAAAAATTAATATGAACTTTTAATTTTTTTTCCTTGGAAAGATTTAGCTTATTTCTTCAGCTGCAACTGGGACAACAAACCATAATTCCTTCTGGTACTGCAAAAAAGTTAATAGATGAGAACAATGCATTTAAATATTTCTATCTTGCTTCTTTCTGAAAACAAAAAATAATATTTCCAATGTGAACATTTGCAAATAGTTACTAGAAATTCCCGGAAAAAAATATTATTTTTGCAATACTTAGGACATTTACATTGACCACTTAGTGACCCCACGAGAACCTCATATGTATCATACATTGTCATTCAACTCATTCTATCTTGCAGAAGTAAAAGTGGCCTCCTCCATTTCTTCTTGACTCATTTGTATTCAGCCCTCCATTAGCATCAACTTAATTGCTGGTCTCCAGGATCATGCTTCTTATTGTTCAAGAATATTGAAACAATCGCCATATATATACACGCAAACTTGTATATGCACTCATATATATAGGACCAAAAGAATTCGTATATGGAGGAAGTAGTAGATGTTTCATTTGATGTCATCTCTCTGTGCTCAGACACTAAGTTGATTCAGAGACGTAGGTGCCAACAAAACCAAACCCCATTATGAAGAATGATATGGACTCAGGGAAGATGAACACGAAGTACTGAGTTGTTGTGAAGGCATAGTTGTAGCATGCACAAAGCAGGAGGAGCACTCCCATTACCAACTCTGAGTGATGGAACCTGCTCTCAAGCAGACAGTTAGACAATTAGAATGAGTTGTTCCATAATGATTACCAAAGAAAGATCAGGGGGATGAGAGTTCACCTTTGCCAGAATTTCTTGTGGAACCTTTTTGGAGCAGAGTTCAGTTGCTTAACCTTGAGCAGGTTGCCTAGTTTCTGTGTGACAACCCACTCGTTAGCTCTCCCTGCTTCAAATAAACCAATGAAGACAGCTTTGAACCTGTGAAAGGACATGACGTTCTCGAAGAAGATCCAGATGACGATCAAATGTAGCGATCTGAAACAACGCGTAAGAGGGTGTTCTCTTATTGATGAATTGGTTGATAAAACAACATGAACAATGCAGAGGGAACAAAGGGACACACCGCAGGGTTCCGACCGAGTTGAGGATTGTTATGACTGCTGGGATATACAAGACACCCCACTTTGGAATTGTGATCTCAGGGAAAAAGGAAGATAACGGAATGACGACGCAGTAGAAGAAGAAGGTGACACTGTGGGCTACTATCCTTCGGGCGAAGAAGAAGTTGTAGAGCAGAAAGAACTTCTTAACTATCGACACTTTCTGCAACCAAGCATTGAGTCATGAGTTCTATTAGTACAATGCATAATCTATGCACTGATAGAACATACAAATTTTAACTGGATGATATATTCATGCATTCAATGATGATCTATGGCCTTAGAAAAGCAAGACTACATAGATGTGTAAGTTAGATTTTTGAGCTCAATAGGACAAGCATGAGAGACATTATTCTCATTAATATAAGGTGCACTTGTTAGATTACTGATTGGATGGTGTAAACAAGTGATAACATACCTTAGCTAAGATGATATCAACTGCCATTTTCCTAAATAAATTTGCAGGTCCACAAGCCCAGCGATGTTGTTGAAAACGGTAGGCCTTGTAACTACTTGGCACTTCACTTTTTACCTGAAATTACAAAGAAAGATGCATGTAACTCTGTAACATAATTCACATTTCTCCAGTGTATCTACATATGTCAAGTAAACAAGAACAATATATACTTCAGATCATTAATGAAAATGCAATGGTTCCCCAACTCACGGAAGCTCTGTTTTCTGTTAGGTATGGCTAAGTATACCTTGATCTTGTCAAGCACTCTCTTTCTATCTTCTATGATAATATTGAGCATTCAGTCTATTTGTAGCTTAGATCCCATGGATTATAATGTGGATGTAAAGCTAATGTAAGGCTGCAGTTGAAAACTATTTCGACACATACCGTAAGATCTCCGAGGTATAAGAACTTCCATCCACGGAGAGTTGCTCTGACGGCTAGGTCCATGTCCTCCACAGTAGTTCGATCTTTCCATCCTTCAGCTTCATTTAGAGCCAGTATCCGCCAAACACCGGCAGTACCTAGATATCCAGAAAGTAAGGCCTAATTCCATTTTATCATTATTTCTGCAATGAAACTAAAAGGAGGAAATCAAAGTTATGTTTTATAGTTATATAATAGCAACAGGTTATTTACATGTTAGTTTGATTACATATTTTACCAACATCGTGATCACAGGATTATGATACCACACAAATGTTGAATGGTACTTACTCTATAGCTAGTGATCATAATTTTAAAATTTTGGCATATTTGCATCCATCTTAATTACCATATAGCAGCATTTGCAAACTGTTTTTGGCCTACATTAAGTCTGTTCTCACTTGGAGGGATAAACATACCATTGAAACCAAAGAATGCAAACGTCGAACAATTAGATTGTTGCTCCACTTTAAAATGGTAATTCAGAGACATCTCCTGTATCCTGGTCATTATGCAGTCATTGGCATTTGCTGTGCACAGACAAACAATCAGCATATCAAGGAACTCAATCTTTCCATTCAACATTTGTTTAATTATGTTTGATACATTTCTAAGGTAAATTATACTTTCTAATGCTTAGACAAATGGAAAGATGTTGTTTTATATTACCCTTCAAAAAAAAACTGAAACTTATATTGCTTATGATACTACTCTTTACTGAAATAGTCAGCAGTCTTGAATTTCAGCAAACTATAGTTCATCACATGAAGCTCTGAGGACTGGATAAATTTACATACCGAACTTCCAACGAGATTGGACAAGAGCAATATCAGAATTGTGCACGAGGAAGGGAATTGTCCGCATGAGAAAGTCAGAAGGGGGTTCATGATCTGCATCAAATATTGCAACATAATCACATTTCTGCACGTAGTCGATGTCCATTGCTTCCTTCAGGGCTCCTGCTTTGTATCCGTTTCTGTTGTCTCTTGATATGTAATGTATGTTCATTCCCTTATTTGACCACTTTGCACATTCCTCTTGCACCAATGCCTGCAACTCATTAGGAAATATATTTTGTTCATATAGCTCAATAAAGATCTCCAAATACGGAAACTCATAAATTATATGAATCTAATTGACAATAACTAATCATTGATGGAATCAATCTCCTAACAGCAGATGCCAGAACCAGTAATGATCACATTTGAACTATCTGATGGATCATAAATATGATATAGAACACGTACTTTGTCAAATCCAATTGTTCAATTGCATGTTTCAAATGTAATATGTGTATTACACAACATGTACTTTTTCTAGTAGAAATATAGTGTAGAGCAATATGCCTACATTCTCATTATTCGCATTAAATAAAGAGTATTGATACAAAATGTGGCCTTAATTTGGCAAATTAGATTCAATTCACCAGATATCTTACCCTAATTGTTCCATCTGTGGAATCATCAAGAACTTGAATCATGAGTCGATCGGATGGCCATGACATTTTGCACACTGCTCCAATGGACATCTGATATACCTGAAAAACTTTCGCAGGTTGAGAACACTATTCACCAATCATTTCCAACTGAGCAGAAAATGGTTTTTTCAACAAGTAGCAACATGCTAGAACACTATGCGAAATAATTTTCATGGGTAATTCTGAAGTTATAGAAAATGAGGATTACTAACTGTTTGTATTTCAGGAATAGACAACTTTGAATCTGAACACTGAAAAAGAAGTTGTCAAACAGCATCAAAGTTGATTTTTTAGTTGTTTTCCTTATTGATTCTCAAAAGCCACGTACATCAAAGGTGCAAGAACACAAGTAGCATATGGAAATCAAGAATCTAGGTACTTTATAAAGTTTCATATTTGAAAAAAAAAAGATCTTATCTTAATGATTGGTGAGAAAAATGTAAACTATAAAAAATGTAAAGAAATCAATCCTTTGTCATTGGCTTCCGGATGACATTATTTTGGTAGGTGAAAGAAATCAATGCATAGCGGTGCATCAAATGTACATTCTCACTGTAGTATTAGTTTAATCTTGTAGAGATTTATCCCTGGGCAGTTTTTTTTTGTGTTCAAGGCTTAAAGCATTAATTTGGATCAAGCATTAAAAAAGCTTGATCCAAATCAACACAGCACAACATAATACAAGGATAAAAAAATGCAGCTGTAGAGCCTGCATTTGAGTCATATATCACTTTTACATATCAATCTCATAATATAATATTACTCCTAATAATACTATGAAATATTCTTTCAATGATAAAGTTTTCAGATTCAGAGAATTCAAGCCATTATAATTTAAATCATTTTTTAACTGTCTGTGCAAGCACTTACTAACAGACTGATAATTAGATAGATAAGAGGACAAGATTGTACTGCAATGGCCTGCATCTAAATTTATGAACTCGTATGTTGTTTTTTTCACTATCTGTAAGCTTACGAGTTGCATAATTCTCAGGTGGTAAAAAGCTTAAACTTTTATGTGTTGATGCAATGCAATTACTGCAACTGGAGGAGTAAAATTAAGTTACCTCTCTTTCATTAAACATGGGGATTTGGACGAGGACCATCGGGTAGGCCAGCGAGCCGAGCTCGGCATCCGGCGCAATGGGCTCCCACTTGTACGTCTTCTCCGGCGTCCGGCGGAAGACCTTGACGAAGAGCGTCACCAGCACCATGGACAGCTTCTCGTAGAGGAGCATCACCGACATCACCAGGCACATCACGACGGCCACCCTCATGGCCGGCAGGAGCACCGCCGCCCTGACAAAGGCCCATGCCACGGCAGCCCGGCCGGTGAGCTCGGAGGTCAATAGGGAGGACCGGAGACCGGCGGCCTGCTCCAAGAGCAGAGCCAGAAGCCGCGACAGATCACCTGCATTGTTGGAAAAACAGAGCGTCAGCCTTTTGTAACGTGTGCAGGAGAGGGAGGGAGAGAGAGAGAGAGAGAGAGAGAGAATAAGTAGGCTCCTTAGCGGTGATCCACACCGTCAGATTTAAATCTGACGACATGAGATCAAATTTTTAAAAAATATTTTAAATTTTTATATTTGATCTCAGATCGTCAGATTCAAATTTGACGGTGTGAATCATTGCTAAGGAGCCTACTTAGCAAAACTGCTAAATAAGCTCCCCAACCTTTTTATAAAAGTTCATACTGCGACTTAAGTTCTTTTGCTACCATCATAAATTCTTTTTTTTTTCTCGATTTTTTTTCTTCAATTTTAAATATATGATATAACAATTCAAAGCGAAACAACAGAATGTGAGGTGTGCAAGACTCACCAAATGAACACGTTCCTATTAGGAGACACTGATCATTGATACCCTTCCCTCGTATACCATGTTCCTCTCCATTCACTTGTGAACATTAAGATCCGGCCGGAGCATTTAAGGTTGTCAGCATCCATTCTGGCTCTGTTCTAACGTCATAATTTGATACTTTGTTCTTTCTGTCATCAGATTAATTACATCTTGACAAGCACATGTACATTTACAGGGCGATGAGGGAGAACTCAGACGTCCCTAAGAACAAGCAAAATGTTGATGCTAACCAACTGAAGCAATTCAGCAGTCTATTTTTCATTAAGAATTCTTTGTCCGATGATTCAAATTAGCCGGAGAGAATGCTCTCTGGGACACAGGGATATGCTATTCTAACTTGGCTAGTTCTGGTTCTGATTCCAGAACAACATGCATGCAGACGGGAATCAACTTAGGCTCATCTTCGAGTTTAACGCTAGTAGTTCTGGACATCGAGTGCGCTCGAACAACTCAATAAAAAGAAAAATTGAAATGTTTTTCTTCTTTTAAGTAGGAATTCAACTATGCATATCTACCATCAAAAACAGTAATGAGTTGCCAAAGTAGTACACATGGGATACTAATGGACTCAAAATAATGTGACTAGAATCCAAATGGAACATGCAGTCTGTGATTGCTTTTGATGCACAATGCAGGGCCAACAGATTGCATTTTTTTAGTTTGTCTCTTTAATGTAAGATCTGCAGCTATGCACATGTGGAGGTGAACCTTTCAGCTGCATGATCAAAAAGCACATTAAACACAGGTCTTGCAACTATGTACATGTGTTCTACTCAGCTCTGTGCTTGGTGTAAACAGCTGAATCACACATTAGAAAATGCCATTGTGTAGGGTTTCCAAGGAAAACAAAAGGAGAAGAAAATAAGTGGAAGTGATTGGATTGGAATCATATCCTGCATCTCATATAGCAAGCAATCATCAGAACTCATCCAAGGCCAATGATCTTACTTCATCTTGAAAATTGATTATTGGATGGTAGTTCTCCTTGCATGTACCAATAAAATTTGGCATGCTCCAATTTCACATAAAATCAGTAATCACTGTGACTGCTTTGTAGTTTTTTTTCAGAGGTTAGTACAGTAGTCTCCTTAGCTAGATTCATATTGTCAAATTCGATTTTGACAATCCGCAATTAAATTTAAAATAATTTTCAAAATGTAATCATAAATCGTTAGAATGATAATCCAAATGATCGTAGAACGATATTACAAAAATTATGTTTTAATTTTTTTTTCATTAAGATTTAGGACTCATCATTAGGGTCACTAGCACATATCTACTAATCTAGTGTTTTAAGATGAGTGTGACGAACATAAATTCTCGTCAAGTCAAGATGGTATTTCTAGGATTCGAACTCAGAACTATTAGTCCCTTCTTTTTCGAGTACATACAGTTTAACCAACTGTGTCAACTGATTAATTTTTTTATTTTTTTCAATTTGAACCGATATATATTTTTTCTTCTTTCCCTAGTCTTTTGGGGGGAAATAATTGTGCTTTTGTCTCCACTCTATGTTGGGACATTCACCAATTATTTGTGAAAATAACACAAAATTCGTAAGCCATTTTTTTATAAAAAGTATTTGACGACCACGTTTTGTTTTTATGTGATGGCCTCGTCTTTAATGGTCATTGTCATAATAAGAACCTTTTAAAACAAATATCATATATTTGCATATGCACTTTTGATGATGGATGCTCAAATAAAAAAAAAATACGAATGTGCAACACTATAATATATAATAGTCCACTTCTCCTCGTATTGTTACGTGAGCTTGTTAGTATGTGTTTGTATTTGAGTGTTGTTGAGTTATGCTATAATTTACAACGCTATACAAATATTTTATTTATAAAAAAATATATCAAATAAAAATATGTAAAGAACAATGTATGATGGATCCTCGTCCAGGCCCATAAATGAGCCCCAACATGGCGTCTCGTCTTTTAATCATTGTTGGGCCCAAAAGGTCGGCCCATGACATGTACATGAAGTATCAGGGACCATGCAAACTACCAGGTCTCCATTGCTCCTCCTCCATCCCGACGCCGAAGCTTTTTGGCGAATTCGTTTCGTTGTGCAAATGAACGGTTGGCTCTCAAGAATTAACACAGTGCACGCAATTTGACCTCCTGTGAGAAGAAAGCCTCCCAGGTATCCAATGTGATCGCATGTTATCTGTGCTTTGGTTTAACGTTGCACTCAACGTATTCGATGTTTTGTGTCAAAGAAGTTGTGTTGGTATAGAGCACGTGTGCTTTGGCTATTTCTTTACTAGCCATGAGCATATTATAAGTGGCATCCTCAAAAAAGAAAAATAATGTAGACGATGAACACAGGGACCAATGATTAGGCTGTCAAAACTCAATTGTTTAATCAAGTTAACTTACTGTTCTGTCATAGTGTTAGTAATCTGGTGTGCAATCTTTTGCGGTGCATGAGAGTGTGCAAGGAAAGCATATCAAAGAGATTTTTTTGGCCAGTTAAACCATAGGAATTCTGGTAATATTATCAAAAAAGGAAAGACAACTTTTTTCTTTTGGTCCTCACTCCTTCAAGCTGGGCCAAGAATGCTAGTAATCCAGCAAAGCAAAAGTAAAAAAAAGGATAAACATAACTTTACTTAGATTTATTAAATTATGGTATTTATTTGACTGTATATTAGATTTTACTTTCTTTTTTTGTTAAGCTCTTCGTCCATTTTTTGAATCCCCAAGAACGGACCTAAATACGCATCCACCCTAGAATTGAGATACTATCTTAACTGTGTCTCATTCCTTTGTTCGACAAATAGTCTATTCATATACAATAATGAATATGTAGCGGGTATAGTTTAGTGGTAAAAGTGTGATTCGATCTATTAAGAACTTGAATAGTTAATATGTCTTTCAGTTTTTCATTTACTTTTTTAATTAAGAACTTTATTTCTTAAAAAGATTTAATCCTTTACTTCTCAAGAGTATATTTGAGGAAAATATACATTCTCACTATTTGCATACAAAGGCCAATTTAAAATTCAATATTCAAAATTGAATAAGAAAATTTAATTATGTATATGGAGTCATGAAGCATATTTTTTTTTTTTTTGAATTAGATGAGGTATTCCAATTGAATAAGTATGAGTAAAGGATCTATGGATGAAGATACAAAAGTGTATTTTTCATTGTAACTAAATCTTCAATTTTGATGTTGTGAATGGAAAATTGAATCAAAATAAGCTAGAAAAAGGTGGTTTAGTTTGTTAGAATCATTAGTATACTGTTTCGGCTCGGTGGAAACACAACCTTTTTCTCAAGATCCTGTGAATGGAAATAGGGAACGAAGTAACTATTTCTTTATAGGGATTTGAACGAGGTAACTTTGCTAGATACATTTGGTATAATTTATCTCCTCTAGAGGGATTATCTAATAAGCGAATAACTTTGAACATTCAGACTGAAAAGCTCACATAGATGTTATGAATCTCGTTATTTCTTTAGAAATACATCGATCCTCTGTAAAAGAGCCGAATGAAATCAAAATTTCATGTTTGGTTTTCAATTAGAGACGTTAAAAATGATCAACCAACATCGATTATAACCCCAAGCTGTAACGCCCAAGTTGAAAGAAAAAGGAGATGAAAATGGGCCCTGTCCAACTCGGACATGACCCGTGTTTCGTCCAACAGATGATGTCCTTAGTTGAATTTAATTAGGATATCGAGATTGATTTCGTTTTAACTTTATCTAGAGCCCTAAACCTTCCTATGGAAACCCTAGGTCGCGAAATTAAGTCACCAATGATCATTATTTTCTCCTAGTTGTCATGAAATGTCTCTCTCTTCCCTTCTCCCCTCCCTCTTCCTTCTCTTTAAGCCATAAGGTAAGATAAATTAGATTTTTTACTTTCTCATTTTTTCTTCTTCTTGCCTTACACTAAGACAATGTATGAGAAGCTATGGAGAGGCACAACGCTGTGGAAGAACATGAAGATGATTAAGGGCCGTCAAAAGGTATGTAAAATGACCTTTAGGGTTCAGATTTGATATGTTTTATCAATCTGGTTATATTATTTTCTTCGTTTTTTGGATTTTAAATGATTAAAAATAGGTTTTGCCTAAATTTAAACTATTAGGGTCAATTTTAATAGATCTGATGATACTGATGGATAGAAATTTGATAGCCAAATCTTCCTGAGATTTTTTTATGATTTTCTGGACACAAAATTAACCCTAAATTCCTTACAGTGAGAGTAATGGTTGCCGAACCGACAGACCTACATGGGACGCATCACCTTGGATGCGGGTTGCGTCGATCAATCGTGGAGAACTGCCCAGAAGTTTTGACGTGGGTCATGTCGCTTTGGCACATGGACCGTGTCTTGATGATACCCTGACTGTGTCACACAAATATCTCCCAAACGATCCAAAGTAGGTCGCCTCCCATCAAATCAAAGTCATGTGAGTATCGGGGCATGCTGACAACATGGGTTGTGTTGCTCTGCATCCGAACTGTGTTGGGATTAAGTTGGACTTCACTTATGGATTTATTATTGAGGATGACTCGTCACTCGAACTGGACCGCATTCCTTCCAATGTGATTCGTGCTCAATAATAGAAGAACCCTAATTGAGAGAAGAAGTTGATGGCACTGGAGAAATGGTCCGTGTTGAAACTAGAAACAGACCATGTACTACAAGGAAACAACGATGGTTAGTACTTGTAGGAAACGGGCCATGTCACACCCGATGCGGACCGTGTTTTGATGCATGTATGTGTATGATATATGCTTGTTAAAAGAAGTTTAAAAAGATAATTAAAAGTTTAATGCAAAGATAAGAAGATTAAATAATTAAGATAAAAGACGAAAGTCACGAGTCTTCATGTGCACTGATTGTCAAAGGGAGAAATAATAAAAGTTAAAGATAGGTACAAGGGATATAGTTGAAACTTGAAAGCAACACAATGAAACCCCACGGCAATGAAGGCAAAACACTCAACTATTGTTCCTATTGTGTATGTCTCTCCATCCTGTGCAACAAATTAAGAATTCCACCAAAAGGGAATTTTACCCTGCAAAAAAGGACCATCATGGTAATGTACAATCATTGACGAAGATACATGAAAGTGTCATTATGTTCCTTTAAAAGATGAAGAGCTCTTCACAAGATAAAAGATAAAAGATGAAAGAAGTTAAAATATAATTTCTAAAAAAATAAAGTCAAAGAAATATCCATGTTGGCAGAGTGACCTGATAACTTTTGTTATTATCGGTTATAGGGACCATTTTGTTATAAAATACAACTTCGAGGACAATTTTGTTACAAATGAAGTTGAGGGATCAATATGGGATTGAGACATAATTAAGGAACAAACACTTATAGTTACTATGTTCGTTTACATATTTACGTCAAATCAATTAATTTGTTTTTGTTTGCCATTTTTTGCTTTTATTATTTGTAAAGTAATACCCCTTGTTAAAAAAGAAATAGTTTCCTCATTCATATGAGACTAATTATGTGCGGCATTAATTACTTGTTTATTAGTAATATCACATAATTGTTACTCTTTTATTCACATTTATTTTGATAAAAAATAAACTCATGAAAAAAATAAGTTCAAGAAAATAATTTATTTGAAATATCAATAAAATTATCTTTTACTTATATATGTCCGGCAGCAAGATTACAGATTGAGATGGTAGCATTTACATTAATTTTTTAAATATTTCAATCTTTTGTAAAAAAAAAATTGTGAATGTGGCCATTTGCAAATAGTTACTAAGAATTCGCCCAATGATTTTATTATTTTTGCAATATTTAGGACATTTACATTAGCCACTTAGTGACTCAGGAGAACCTCATGTGTATCATACTGTCATCCACTCTCCAGCTCGTTCTGTCACTTGCAGTAGTAAAAGTGGCTTCCTCCATTTTCTCCTCGACTCATTTGTATCCAGCCCTCCATTAGCATCAAGTTCATGTCTCCAGGATCATGCTTCTTATTGTTCAAGAATATTGAAACAACCTCCATAGATATACACACATATATACACACACATATAGGATCAAAAGAATTCGTATATGGAGGAAGTAGTGGATTTTTCATTTGATATCATCTCTCTGTGCTCGGACCTACTATGATTCAGAGGCGTAGGTGCCAACAAAACCAAAGCCCATTATGAAGAATGATATGGACTGAGGGAAGATGAACAAGAAGTAATCATTTCTTGTGAAGGCATAGTTGTAGCATGCACAAAACAGGAGGAAGACTCCCATTACTAACTCTGAGTGATGGAACCTGCTCTCAAAAAGACAATTAGAATGAGTTGTCCATAATTATTCTGAAAGAAATATCAGGCGGATGGGAGTTTACCTTTGCCAGAATTTCTTGTGGAACTTTTTTGGAGCAGGGTTCAGTTGCTTGGTCTTGAGCAGGTTGCCTAGTTTCTGTGTGACAACCCACTCGTTAGCTCTCCCTGCTTCAAATAAACCAATGAAGACAGCTTTGAACCTGTGAAAGGACATGATGTTCTCGAAGAAGATCCAGATGACGATCAAATGTAGCGATCTGAAACAATGCGTAAGAGGAGTTCTCTTGTTGATGAATTGATTGATTAAATAGCATGAAGAATGCAGTGGAAATTACTAAGGGACACACCTCAGGGTTCCAACTGAGTTGAGGATTGTTATGACTGTTGGAATATAAAAGACACCCCACTTTGGAATTGTGATCTCAGGGAAAAAGGAAGACAATGGAATCACGATGCAGTAAAAAAAGAAGGTGACACTGTGGGCTATTATCCTTCGAGCGAAGAAGAAGTGGTAGAGCAGAAAGAACTTCTTAACTATAGATACATTCTGCAACCAGACATTAACTTATTAGTTCTAATAGTACAATGCAAAATTCATGCACTGATAGAACATACAAATCTTAACTGGATGATATATGCATGCATGCAATGCTGATCTATGGCCTTAGAAAAACTAGCCTACATAGAGGTGCAGGTTAGATATGTGAGCTCAATATTGCAAGCATGAGAAATATTATTCTCATTGTTAGTTGACTTGTGAGATTACTGATTGAATGGTATAAACAAGTGACAGCATACCTTAGCTAACATGATATCAACTGCCATTTTCCTAAATAAATTTGCAGGTCCACAAGCCCAGCGATGTTGTTGAAAACGATAGGCCTTGTAACTGCTTGGCAGTTCACTTTTTACCTGAAATTAAAAGAAAGATGCATGTAACTCGCCAACATAATTCATATTTTTTATCTTGAGTGTATCTACATATGTCAAGTAAACAAGAATAATAGATACTTCAGATCACAGTGAAAATGCAATGGTTCCCCAACTCATGGAAACTCTCTTTATTTTCCTTAGGTATGGTTAAGTATACCTTGATTTTGTCAAACACTCTCTTTCTATCTTTTATGACCAATATTGAGAATTCTGTCTACGGCTTCTATGTTTGAATGCATTTATAAAGCTAATGTAAGGCTGCAGTTGAAAACTATTTCGGCACATACCGTAAGATCTCCGAGGTATAAGAACTTCCATCCACGGAGAGTTGCTCTGACAGCTAGGTCCATGTCCTCCACAGTAGTTCGGTCTTTCCATCCTTCAGCTTCATTGAGAGCCAGAATTCGCCAAACACCGGCAGTACCTATATATCCAGAAAGTAAGGCCTAATTCCATTGTTCATTATTTCTGCAATGAAACTAAAAGGAGGCAATCAAAGTTACTTTGTATAATTATATAATAGAAACATGTTAGTTACATGTTGTTTGATTACATATTTTAACAATATCATGATTACTACCATACAAAAGTTGAGTTATTCTTACTCTGTAACTAGTGATCATAATTTTCAAAGTTTGGCAAATTTGCATCCATCTTAATTACCATATAGCAGTATTTGCAAACTGTTTTTGGCCTACATTAAGTATGTTCTCACTTAGGGGGATAAACATACCATTGAAACCAAAGAATGCAAATGTCGAACAACCAGATTGTTGCTCCACTTTGAAATGGTAATTCAGAGACATCTCCTGTATCCTGGTCATCATGCAATCATTGGCATTTGCTGCACACAAACAAACTATCAGCATAACAAGGAACTCTATCTCCCTATTAAACATTTGTTTAATTATGTTTGGTACATTTTTAAGGTAAACTATACTTTCTAATTATTAGCCAAATTGAAAGATGTTGTTGTGTAGTATCCCTTAAAAAAACAGAGGCTTATTATACTACTCTATACTGAAAAAATCAGCAGTCAGCTATATTGAATTTCAACAACATATAGTTCATCACATGAAACTCTGAGGACTAGATAAATTTACATACCGAACTTCCAACGAGATTGAACAAGAGCAATATCAGAATTGCGCATGAGGAACGGAATTGCCCGCATGAGAAAGTCAGAAGGGGGTTCATGATCTGCATCAAATATTGCAACATAGTCACATTTCTGCACATAGTCAATGTCCATTGCTTCCTTCAGGGCTCCTGCTTTGTATCCGTTTCTGTTGTCTCTTGATATGTAAAATATGTTCATCCCCTTCTTTGACCACTTTGCACATTCCTCTTGCACTAATGCCTGCAACTCATTTGGAAAGATATTTTGTTCATTTGGTTCAACAATGAGCTCCAAGAACTGAAACTCATAAATTGTATGCACCTTATTGACAATAGCTAAATCATTGATGGAATCAATTTTCTAACATCAGATGCCAGAACCAATAATGATCTAATTCGTACTCTAGTACAAGTAACATTTGAACTATCTGATGGATCATAAATATGATATAGCAAGTGTACTTTGCTGATTCCAATTGTCCAATTGCATGTTTCAAATGTAATCTGTGTATTATAGAACACTTGGTACTTCTTCAAAATATAATGAAGAGAGGGATGCCCTACATTCTCATTAAAGAAAAAGTATTGACACAAAATGTGGTCTTAATTTAGCAAATCTGATTCAGTTCATGAGAACTCTTACCCTAGTTGTTGCATCTGTAGAATCATCGAGAACTTGGATCATGAGTCGATCGGATGGCCATGACAATTTGCACACTGCTCCAATGGACACCTGATATACCTGAAAACTTTCATAGGTTGAGAACACTATTCACCAATCACTTCCAACTGAGCATAATATCTTTTTTTTTTCGATTACAAAGAGAGACTACTGACCTAATATAAGAAATATAAATAAATTATGTTATATTCGAGATTTGAATCGTTAACCTTTAAAGAGATAATAAAATGTGAACCACTCTATTAAAAGCCAATAAAACCTGGCCCGGCCCGACAGGTCGGACCGATCGGATCGGTGTCCGAAGTTTAAAATGGGCCATGGATCACTCTAACCCGAGGTGTCAGATGGACCGCTTTGATCCTGACAAACCTGATCAAAATCCGGGTTGAACCGCTCAACCCAGCGAATTTGACCAACCCGGCATTTTTTTTTCAAATAATAATAATAATAATAAAAGTTTAGTTTAATTTTTTATAGCTAAACAATCTACTTTGTCATATAAGTAAGATTTGAAATAATTGTGTTAAATAGAAATACTTAATGAATCAATCGAGCATATTAGTATTTAATAATTATCTTATTATATATCTTTGATCATTAAGCACTATTATAAATTATGAATTAGAATTAAAAATATCATGTTATTATATTAATAATATATGCTCATGTATTTGATTTTATACCTAATTTTTTATTTTATATTAATTTATTATTATCCGGTTCGACCATCCAGTCCGATCGGTCCGACTTGACCCGTCGAACTATCCGGGTCGATGTGCAAGTCGGGTTTTAAAATATTGATTAAAAATTAATTGGTAGCATAGAATGATTTTTTGACAAGTAACAACATGCTAATTAGTTTCATAGATAATTCTGTAGTTACAGAAAATCAGGTTTAATTACTATTCAAGTAAACACAAAATATGAAAAAAAAATTTACTGTTTGTATTTCAAGAATAGACAACTCTGAATCTGAACGCTGGAAAAGGAAGTTGCTAATCAGGCATCAAAGTTAAATTTTTAATTATTTTCCTTATAGATTCTCGAAAGCCACATCAAAGGTGCAAGGATACAAGTAGCATTTCATAATTAGGAATCTAGGTACCATATAGAGCTTCATGTTTGAAAAAAAAAGATCTTAACTAGCCCAATTAAGAAATGATTGGTGTGAAAGATGTAAATTATGAAAAAGTAAAATTGATCCTTTGTCATTTGCTTCCTGATGACATAATTTGGTAGGTAAAAGAAAACAATGCATGGTGGTGCATCAAATGTTCATTCTCATAGTAGCACATATTAGATTTTTATTATTGTCCTAGATATATTGGTGTCGACTATTAGTATCTAACTAATTTAATATTATGAAATTTTAAATTCGAACTCGGACTATTAATATCGAAGCTCAGTAAATTATAGTTGATTTAGATTTTTGGCAGTGAGTCAAACCAGACTTTAAGAACATATGACATATAAACCAAGGTTTGCATGATTCCTCCCTGTAAGTTGTACAATTGTGTCATAAATAATGTAGCAAGTAGGCCATCATAATATTAAGTATCCTCGTCTGATCCCTCGGCAGGTTTTTTTTGTTTAAGGCTTAAAGCATTTTGGATCAAACATTAAAAGCATGACCTTTCCATGACACAACACCAAAAAAAAAAAAAGAACAGACAAAAAATAAATGAATAAAAGGAAGGACAGACAGATCACATGGAGATGTGTCTGATTTCCATCCACATCTGTGTTTGATTGATGAGTAGCTGTTTGACATTTATTTTTTCTTGCCCAAAATCTAATATATACTACAGAAGCATAATCGAATTAGAAGGTTGAAGGGTTAAGATTTTGACTGTTTCTGATAATTTTATTTTCTGAAAATTTAATAACATGGCCTTCTTTTTCAAATTACTTGAATTAATTAATGGTTTATTTTAGTTTTTCCTATTTTGTATAAGAAAGAACAACAAATGAGTCCAATGAAATCGGAGAGTTTGGTGGAAGTAAAATTGTGTGGATCTTATTATATCTGTGTCCCGATCCATTGAAACCCCACCACTTGAGCATGCCATGAATCTATACAAAAATATATGATTAAGTCAAAAGGAGCTAATAGTTGAGGCGCACTACTGTGAGATGTGTCAGTTTATGTTTTTGTAGACAGGAGCCAAATAAGCCAGCTGGTCTCTTTGTTTCATATTAATTATTCTCTTAAATAGTTAAAAAAACTTGGAAGAATTATTATTCAGATAAATACTATTTTTTATTATTTTAGAAAAATTAACAAAATAATTTCTTTCTTAGAAAAATCAAATATTTATACACTAACTATTTTTTAAAATATTATTAAATTAAATATGCTACAAACAATCATTAAGTATAATTTTTTTATATTTATATTCTTAACACTCTTTTTCACGCGTGGGCAGCTGACAACGTGGATAACTAAAAAAATAAATTAATTTTTAATACGAATAATATCGAGGTTCAAACTCAGGATATGTGACTTTGAAATTATATTAAGTTAGATGTACTATCAATAATTTAATAGGTGGTAATCTTTCTATTAGTTAATGTAGATTACCAGGTAATATTAAGATGTAATGTAGTAAACACCTCCTAAGTGCAAAATCTTTATATTTATATTTTTAACACTCTTCCTCACGTTATATTTATATTTTAAACACTTTCTCACATGTGTGCCGCTGATGTGGACAATTAAAAGAACAAATTAAATAATATCGAGGTTTATATTTATATGTGTGCCGAATAGTGTCTAAAAGAATAAATGAATAACTTAATCAGATGCTAAAACTAAGAACACTCCTTACCTTAAAAAAAACTCCCCACGTGTTTCACATCTGAATCGTGCAAGGTCATTGGTCTAAATGCCTTAAGTAGTTATTAAACAAAAACAAAACAAAAAAAAGTTTGATCATTTTTTTATGATTACTTCATTAGTCAGGAACTATCCAAGTCAACATAGAACAATATAATACAAGGATAAAATGCAGCCATTTGAGTCATATGATTTGATGTATTCAGATGTACCACACAGCACTTTACACATCTCAATCTCATAATTATGATAATGCTCTTGTTAATAGCATGAAACAATCTTATAATGATAAAGTTTCCAGATTCAGAGAATTCAAGTCATTATAGTTTCAATCATTTTTAACAAAGAACAATAATTAGATAGACAGAGAACAAGATTGTACTAAATTTATGACTCCTAATGCTTTTTGGTTTCAGTGTTCATAAGCTTACGTTTGTAATAAGAAACAGGTCATGAGTTGCATAATTCTCAGGTGGAAAAAAGCTTAAATTTTTATGTGTTTGATGCAATGCAACAACTGCAACAGGGAGACAGAGATGATTAATGGCGACTGGAGGAGTAGAATTAAGTTACCTCTCTCTCGTTAAACATGGGGATTTGGACGAGGACCATCGGGTAGGCCAGCGAGCCGAGCTCGGCGTCCGGCGCGATGGGCTCCCACTTGTACGTCTTCTCCGGCGTCCGGCGGAAGACCTTGACGAAGAGCGTCACCAGCACCATGGACAGCTTCTCGTAGAGGAGCATCACCGACATCACCAGGCACATCACGACGGCCGCCCTCATGGCCGGCAGGAGCACCGCCGCCCTGACCAAGGCCCAGGCCACGGCAGCCCGGTCGGCAAGCTCGGAGGACTGGAGACCGGCGGCCTGCTCCAAGAGCAGGGCCAGTAGCCGAGACAGATCACCTGCATTGTTGGAGAACATATCATCAGCACTTTGTAACGTGTGGCAGGAGAGAGAAAGAAAGAAACAGATAGAGGCTGACAAACCTTCCATTGGCCCCTGAACTCCTCCTCTAACTCCACCACCACCACCTTTCTCTCTCCTCTCTGCAGATGCTCAAAGGAAGATGGAATGCTCAATGTGGCCACTTGGACCATCAGGAGAACGGTTTATATAATAAACCATGAAAGTCCAAATGTCCTGTTCAGATCCACAGGACAAATTCCTTTTTTTTTTTTTCTAGTTTTTAGCATCAGAGAGTGGAGGATTGTGAGGTGTGCAACAGTCACCAAATGACCATGTTCCTGCTTGGAGACACTGATCATTGATCCCCCTCCCTCCCTCCCTCGTATACCATGTTCCTCTCCATTCACTTCACTTGTGAACATTAAGAACCGGTGGGAGCATTTAAGGTTTGTCAGCATCCATTTTGGCTCTGTTCTAACGCCATAATTCGATTTGCCTCGTGAGCATGAGTACATGATGCTTTGTTTCTTTCTCTCTCTCATCAGATTAATTACATCTTGACAAGCACATATACATTTACAGGGGGATGAGGGAGAACTCGGATGTGCCTGAGAATAAGCAAAATGTTGATGCTAAAGACGGACCAGAACGAAAAATTAGGAGGGACCGATATATATAAAAGTAAAATAAAAAATTGAAATGGGCCAAGAATTGAACTTTGGATCTCAACATAGTACTCAAAATCTCCTAACGACTGTACCAAATAGATAACCTTACTCTTTTTTAGCACTTATTTTATATATCGATTGTATATACTAGTATATACTTATATATATACATTTTTTATACCGAAAAGTGT
>LTAE01000021.1:72402-120463 GCA_001647135.1 Pontederia paniculata
AGGGGGCCGAGGCTCCCCCTACACATAGTGTAGGTCCGCCCCTGGTTGGTGCTGATCAGCTGGAACGATTGATCATCAGCCTATTTTTCATTAGAAATTCTTCTTCACTGGATGATTTGGATTAGTCTGAAGGAATGTTAATGCTAAGACGGCATGTGCAGTATCCGTGCATTGGATCAAGGAAAGCAAGTAAAGTATGAGTTGATTAGCAAGTAGCTCTCAAGCAGTCAACTGCCCCTCCACTGGTTATTTTAACTTGGGCTAGTTGGAGTTCTGATTTCAGAACAACATTCATGCAGAAGGGCATGAACTGTTTCAGGCGTGCATTGTAAATGTTATATGTTATAGGCTCATGTTGAAGTTTCCGAGATATACATAACGCTAGCAGTTCTGAATATCGGAGTGCAAGCTTATCAATATCGCGAACTAGCTTATAAACTCGTAAGAGTAAGAGTTACCCTAGAAATGAGTTAAATAATAGTAGAATCGTATTTTATGAGTATACTTTATTGACTTGCGAATTGACTCGTTAAAATTATTAGAAGGGGTTAAGAAATATGTGGAGCAAGTTTTGCTTCACATGTATGGAGTGTTGTCAGATTTATAATGAATGACTCAGATCTTTACCTTCATTTAAAATGAAGGGCCCCATGTGTTGATCTGAGCCCTTCATTATAGATCTGATGGCAGTCCATACATGTGGAGCTGAATCTGCTTCATATATTCGAAATCGTATAGTTCATGCAGAATCTATGTTTTGAACAAAATATTAGGATTCTAGAAATGATTTTAAATGAAAAAAGAGAAATAGATGTCACGTATGCATGTTTATGATTTATTACTCTAAAAAAGGCCCATTTTTTTGTATCATGATATACAATTATGATTAGTTGATCTTAATAACCAACTAATTGTGACATATTATCTTTTTTTTAAAAAAAATTAAATTTTATGTTTGTCATATTGAATCCTAACTTTATTAGTTATATGTAATGAAATTGTTACTATCAAAATTTTGATTGTTGAAGCGAAATATATATTTGAATGACTCATTGTATGAGTTAAGAGTTAAGATTGATGAGAATCTATAATTTTATCATTATAAAAGAATATATCAGTATTTATATGATCTAAAATATTAATATTTATTTTATGTTACATAATATGTTAATGATTTCATAATAAATTTATCTAGAACATAAATACTACGATTTTGTAATTTAATTTTACGATACAAATTCACAAGAAAAAAAAATTTTACTTAAACTATCAATATTGACAAACTTGATTGAGCGTACTCGAACAACTCGATAAAAAGAAAGATTGAAAAGCTTTTCTTCTTTTAAGTAGGAATTCAACTATGCATATCTACCATAAAAAATAGTAATGAGTTTGTCAAAGGGAGCTACCAAACCCTGGCTAGTACATGGGATGCTAATGGACTTAAAATAATTCAACTATCCGAATGGAAGGTTCGTGTCTGTAATTGCTTTAGATTACAGGGTTAATGTGCATGCAAGGAAGATGCACATTACTAATTTGAAGGGCCAACAGATTGCATTTTTAATTTGTCTCTGTAATGCAAGATCTGGGCAGCTGAGCTGATATAGACTTGTAAGTACAGCCTGTGCACTGTGACCTGTGGCTGTGGAGGTGAACCTTTCAGTGCATGACCAAAAGCACATTAAAAACAGTTCTTGCAACTGTGTACATGTTTTCTACTCAGCTCTGTGTTTGGTATAAACAGCTGAATCACACATTAGAAAATGCCATTGTGTAGGGTTTCCAAGGAAAAACAAAAGAGGAAGTGATTGGATTGGAATCATATTCTTTTCTCAAGCATAAATCCAGTCCACCCCCTTCTGCATATCCTCTAGCAACCAATCATCCAAGCTCATCAAAGGCCAATGATCTTGTTTCATTATGAAATTTGATTATTGGTTGAAAGCTCTCCTTGCATGCACCAATAAAATTTGACATCTTCCAATTTCACATAAACCAATAACTACTGCAAAAGAGAATGGTGACTGATTTGTAGTTTTTTTGTTTTGAGATTGAAAAATTTTCGTAAGTAGACTTCTAGTGATGATCCATAGCTTTTGAAGATTTATAATCAAATTTTAAACAGGTGATCATGTATCGTTAAAGATAAAAAACTATTAAGTTGGGTTCTTTTCTTTTTTTTTTCTTAATTTGGCTAGAGAATTATACAAGGATGATATTTGGAATATTATATTTTAATTCGAAATTGAACTTTGCTATCAATTGAACCTACCTATATTTCTTCTTCTTTTCCTTGTGGGAAATAATTGTCATCTATCGACATTTGTCTCCATTCTTTGTTGGGACCTTTACTAATTATTTGTGAAAATAACACAAAATTCGTAAGCCATTCTTAATGATATTTGAGGACCACGTTTTGTTTCATGTGATGGCCTCGTCTAATTGTCATTGTCATAGCAAAACTTTGATAGAACATATATTTGCATATGCATTATAAGGCACTTTTGCTTTCGTCCTTAATTTCATATTCGGAAGAAGAGCTTTGGTTTAAAAAGCAAAAGTTACTTTTATTTCCACACATGCATCTTCCTTTTTTGTTTTCTTAGGTGATCGACATGAAAGCCTTAAGATAAAATATTCATTGTTAAACTTTTAGAATTTCATGATGGAAATGAGATCCAATACAAATGGGCATCAAACTTAGCATTTAAATTCAGTGACAACATTTTTTTTCGAAAAAGTATATTAGTATAAATAATATATATTCACTCTGATAAAATTTTCAATTAAGTGTTTGGATAATTCAAATTCTTTCTACTGCTACGTAAAATTATAACAACTAAGATGAACGATCATGTTGATAATATCTTGAATTTTAACTCAGTGATAAACTCATATGATCTCATATTCACTACAGTCGTTCAAATAGTTAGGGGTAGCGAAGCCATCCATCCTATATGAAGATCTTTGCATTAAGAATTCATATATAAACTCCATATAATTTAAATTATTTTATATTTTGTATCATTTATTATTTCTCATATTAAAAAAGAATTCTAGCCTTAAGATAAAATATTCATTATTTCCACACATGCATCTTCCTTTTTTGTTTTCTTAAGTGATCGACATGGAAGCCTTAAGACAAAATATTCACTATTAAACTTTTATAATTTCATGATGGAAATGAGATCCAATACAAACGAGCATCAAACTTAGCATTTAAATTCAATGACAACATTTTTTTTTCAAAAAAAAAATATCTTAGTATATATTACGTGAAATAGACAAGAGAGAAATCAACACACAGAGAAGATATACAGATTTACGAGATTCATACTTAACTGAGCTATGTTTTTGGGTGACGACTAGAGTTCTTTCTTGATATGAAAAAATAGTAGATGATACAAGATACAGAATAATCCAAATTTGAGTAAATTTATATATGGACTTTCAATATAAAATAGAAAATATAAACTCTAAAACTCTCTAGGTTTTGCGGGCTCCGCCCTCGGGTCCCTGCAGGGATCTCCTGAATTCCTCTGGACCCTCTCAGGCTCGCTGATCGGTAAGCAAGACCTCTGTATGGGATGGACGGCTTCCTCGCCCCAATTATTCGAGCAGTGCACAACAGTCATATAAATTTTTATTGAGTTAAGATTTAAAACATTATCAATAGTATATATATATATATATATATATATATATATAAACTGTGATAAAATTTTCAATTGAGTGTTTGGATAATTCAATTTTTTTTCTACTGGTACGTAAAATTATAACAATTAAGATGAATGATCACAATAATAAACCTTACACACGTTGCACATTAATATCGCACCATATATGAAAACAAAGCATTTTTAGCTCATACGATCATATACAATTTATATATAAGCAACTAATGAGCACATTAATTTAAAGGGATTGATAATTAAACGAAAGGAAATGAACTAAAGGCATTTCAACAAACAAAAATGAAAGATGTACGAGGTTGACAAAACGGATGCATGCAGGGAAAGAAAATATTGAGATAAAACATCGGATGCCAAATAAATCGTAGACATGTGGAACTTTTGTTGCAATCAAATAATAGTAACAAAAAATGATTAAAAAAATAGTTGTTGTGGATATATTTGTCATCAAGCAGGTGATGGACAGTTCGCAGGCATGCAAATAATACAAGTGCAACATGAATGATGCAGGCGATTAAGAAAAGACTATCTAGGTGTTGATTTCCAAAATTTCTACAATATAGAAAGAAAAACAATAATTTCAGAGTCGATTTTATCTTGATTTTAGTTTTCATTTTATAATTTTAGAATATATTATGCACTTATGTGTAGCTCACCATGTAACACACTAAATTAATATATAAATATTAAACAAAAATTTATTTTTTTTATTTTTAAGATAATCTATTTAATATGTTAGTCATTAAATTTTATTCGATCTTTTAAAAGTTGTCACTAATTTTATTTTATTATTTCTCCCTTCAATGATTGAGATGTAAGTAAAAAATAAAAATATGATATGCTAAATAAAAAATTAAGATCTGAACATTTTCATGTATAAAAAAATATATTATAATTAATAAAAAATAATATTAAAATCATCATAAAAATTTTGATAGGATAATTTATATGTTATACATTGTACAATAGACAAATGTGTTACATACTCCATTTCCCCTAAAATATTATATATATACATAAACTTTATATGAATTTTCATGTTATATTAAAAAATATTTAAATTTTAAATTATTTAGCTTAACATTTAATAATGAAGTTAAAAAAATGAACCATCGAATAGGGATAGCTTATATATTTTGAATGCTCAATAATAAGATTTATTTGATTTTTTTATATTGGTCTTTCTATAATTATATTTGTCGGATTCATAATTTTACGATATAGAAAATAATTCTATGTTCAACAAGCTTGCCTAGAATATAAAAGGGATTACAATTCAATTATATATATATATATATATATATATATGTATATGTATATATAAATGAGGAAAGATTAAATAATAAACGGCGTACTAAAACCTCTAGCCAATCTTGAATCTAATTGCAATACAAATTCAAAGTGTTTTCATGAGAGAGTAAAGTTTGGGTTCCATTAGGAAAAAGATTATACTAAAGGGTCATTTGGCGCATTTGGAGATGAAACACATATGTGATCAATCGTCTATTTTTAAATACGTAGTTAAGATTAAAATAACTTAAAATCACCTAACTAAAATAATATAATCACTTTCTCTCTCCTATTTTAATCTAAATCACATATTTAAAAATAAACGGTTGATCACATGGATGTTCCACGGTGAAACACCTGGATGGATGTTTCACCTCCATTAAATCCTTTTATTTTTATTAACCGATAGTCTAGATCACCAATAAAATATATTACCACTTTATAAATTATTGGTAATATCACATTGTAGTGTTTGGTAAGTACTAATAATATAAATTGTTAAAAAATACTAAAACATCCTAAAAAATGTTGAACTTTGATCATATATATTTTTATTTAAATAAAAAGGTAAAATTAAAAAAAATTGAGTTTGGATAAAATATATAAAATTTATAGTTCATAGAATATTTTAAAATTTAAGAAGATGTTAAACAATAATATTTTTTAATAAAATATAAATATTTTAAAAAATTTATTGAATGAATAAATTTATCAAAATGTATTTCACCTCACTCGTAATATGAAAAGACACCTCTAATAGGTGCTATTTTGATTACTAGTAAGGTAGTAATTTAGATTACTAAAAAAATAAAAATAACTCGTAATGTGTTGCAATCAAACACGATGATGTGGTGAGTCCTAGAAATTTTGATTTAAATAACCGATAATTAAAATATATTACCTCATACCAAACAATCTCTAAACTAATTTCAAGTTGCAACTGCAAAAAAATAAAATAAAAATATGTAAAGAATAATGTGTGATGGATCCTCGTCGAGGCCCATAGGATTCAGGCTAAATAGCCCAACATGACGTCTCGCCTTTTAATCATTGTTGGGCCCAAAAGGTCGGCCCATTGTGACATCTACATGGTGTCAGGAACCATGCAAACTACGAGAGCGTCTCAATTCCTCCTCCTCCTCCATTCCGATGTCGAAAGGCGAATTCGTTTCGTTGTGCAAACCAATGGTCAGCTTTCAAGAAAACGGTGCATGTAATTTTACCTCTCCCAGGTACCCAATGCAATTGTATGTTATCTGTGCTTTGAATTAATGTTGCGCTCAACTTGTTCGATGTTTTGTGTCAAAGAAGTTGTATTGGTATCGGAAAGAAACAGACGATGTTCAGGAGGTGATGAATTAGGCGATGAACTTACTTTTTATAAGTGGAATTCTATAAAAAATTAGGCGATAAACAAGCTAGACTTGAAACCATATTGAGCACTGCCATACAATGTTCAGTTGAGCACAGGGGCCAAGAATTAGGCTGTCAAAACTCAATTGTTTAATCAAGTTAACTTACTGTTCTATCACAGTGTTAGTAATCTGATGTGCAATTTTTGCAGAGCATGAGAGTGTTCAAGTAAAGCATCAAAGAGTTCTTTTTTTTTTGTTGCTAGTGAAGCCATAGGGTCATATTATCATATATGCCTACTTGGTAACTCTTTGTTGATATCTAGCAGATGTAAACAACTTAATTGTGTGGACTGGTATCATGGCTCTGCTTCATGTTCCCTTTGGTAAATCAGTTACTTCAGGCTTATGGCCTAAAAACCCTTTGTACTACCATTATAACATGCCCACCTTCCATCCACAGCCTAGTAAGCTGCTAAACCTATATCAAAAACCTCATGTGACAACTTCACTGTCGTTAAACTTCGATTTTTGTTTTCAGGATTGAGGCGAGGGGTAATGCTCGAGAAGAGAATGAGAAGATCAGGAACCGTAAAATGTGTAGAGGTTAAGTGTCCACTGTTATTTTGTTTGTTCACTCACCTAGAAGGTAGTTATTAGTCAATGCCCTTTTCACTGTCATATAGAGATAGCATTATTAGCTTTTATGTTTGCATCTTGCAAGTTCTCTCATGCTTGCAGTGGCGTGAAGATGTGGATTGATGATGTTGATTTGTTCTAGATATGAATTAATGATATTAATTTGTTATTTTTTTTTCTTTTGGGAAGTTTAATGGAACACGGAAAAGGCCGAGGCTCTCTGTTTTCTGTTCGAATAAGCAACTGTATGCTATGCTGGTTGATGACCAAAACAAGAAGACTATCTTTTATGCAAGCACCTTACAGAAATATCTGCAGGAAGATGGCTCTATTACGACAACCGTGAGTAAATGTTTCAGACAATTTCTTTTATCTTGAATCTATTTTGGACGTTTTTTTTCTTCTATGTTTCCCTTTAATGCATACTTTTATGTGATATTTTGTTCTGAGAATATTCATTTAGGCTCAAATCGCAGTGTGAGGAAACCGATAAGGGTCTATTTTGAGATTTCTATGAAATTACTCTATTCAAAGTTGAGTTGTAGTCAGTAAAAAATGTAGAAAAATTATCTATCATGCTTGTTATGTAGACGCCAGAAAGCATATCATGCAAACTTTCTTTTTTTTTTCAATCCTGCTTAGAACTTTTCTTCTACTGTTGTCAACACGCACATCATTCGTTTAAGATTCCATGTCACGTGATTAGCTGTCTCTTTGTCAAAATTGCTATCCAGAGATTAATGAATTCGATTACCTACTGATGGCTCCTAAATAGTGTTCTGATTTATTTTTTTTTCAGAAGGACAGAGTCATCTATAAGTAATTGATAAGTCCCTATACAAAATTTCAGATAACCCTATAGGTGGGTTATCCACCCAAAATTCATCTGAGTTAGCAGATCTGCCATACTTGGCCAAAAAGTGAGTGGCTTTGGTAGTGTCTCAGTGCACATGCTTAAACACAATATCTTCAAAATGTTGCGACATGCTCCAGATATATTGTATAACGCCTCTGATGCGCCATGGACATCTGTTCTTTTTGAGTATCACCCCAATCAGCACTTGAGAATCAACTTCACACCGGATATGCCTTAAGTTAAGTTGTCGACATTGCGGCCTTCGAAGCCCCCATGCTTCTGCCTCTAAAGCCAACTCCACTGAAATCTTGAGAGCACCTGCAAAAGAGTAAACTTCCATTAGCAGATCACATAAGGTGTGTTCTGATTTAGAATGGGCAAATCTTATGTCCTGTTTCAAATTATTTGACCACAGGAAGCTGCTCGAATGGTTGGCGAGGAGCTCATCAAGGCATACCAGGATCTAAACATATCTGAAATATCAGTTAGAAACAGGTTTGCTCGAGGGGAAAGAATGGTATTCCTGTTGCGATAATTATACTTTATATTTCAGTTATTTCATTAGATAAATGCACATGTTAATGGAAGTCCTATGCAGAGATGTATCATGTACTTGTAAAGGTCTCTCTAACTTGGTTGGAGTTTTGAATCGTGGAGGGAACGGTTATGGTATCCGTTTGTGACAATTACTTTACTTCAGAACCAAAAACAAGTATATTACTACTTTATTTCCACTCCCAACCACTGTAATCTCTTCATTCTTCATACAACTCCCTGCCATGGATCAAAGCACAGAAACATTGCCAGATGGCCCCTTCTCCCACCAAGGATCCCCTCGGCTGACTCCGCCGCCGACAGCCGGCGCCCGGAGGCGCAAAGTGGTCGCCAAGGGGATGCAGAAGACCCTCTCCAAGACCTCCATGCTAGTCAACTTCCTCCCCACCGGCACCCTCCTCACCTTCGAGATGCTCCTTCCGGCCGCCGCCGGCGACGGCTCCTGCTCTCCGGTGAGCACGCTCATGATCAACGTCCTCCTCGGGCTCTGCGCCTTCTCGTGCTTCTTCTTCCACTTCACCGACAGCTTCCGCGGCCCGGACGGGAGCGCCTACTACGGCTTCGTCACCCCGCGGGGCCTCGCGCTGTTCAAGTCCGGGCTCGGCGTCGAGGTGCCGAAGGACGAGAGGTACCGGATGGGGTTCGTGGACCTCATCCACGCGCTCATGTCTGTGATGGTGTTCGCCGCCATCGCGCTCTCCGATCACCGGATCACCAACTGCCTGCTTCCCGGGAAGGCGAAGGAGATGGACGAGTTGATGGAGAGCTTTCCGCTCATGGTCGGCGTCGTGTGCAGCGGCCTCTTCCTCGTCTTCCCCAACACGCGCTACGGCATTGGGTGCATGGCGGCGTGACAGGTTTCGTGGCCCCGTTTGCTTGCATGGTGTTCGACGGCCACTTCGATTGTTATCTCAACGTACGCAGCACTTCACGTAACTGCTTCAGTTCTTCATTATTGAGACTCCTGACAATTATTATTATTATTATTATTATTATTATTATTATTATTATTATTATTATTATTATTATTATTATTATTATTATTATTATTCCCCTTTTTATTTGTGAAATTTAATTGATCTCTTAAATGTGTAAAATGTTCGCTTACAGATTGATCTCTTAATCAGATTGATCTCTAAAATTTGTAAAATGTTCGTTTACATATTTACGTCAGATCAGTTGATATGTTTCTGTTTGCCATTTTTTGCTTTTTATTATATGCAAAGTGATAAAATGAAAGGGTCCAATGGTAACATCGTACTACTTATCTTAACAATTGTAGGATGTTCGATATACGGTAGATGTAACAACTTATAACAAATTATTTAAGAAAGAGAAAAATTTATATCCACCGTATATTTAACATCTTACGGTTATTATGGGAAGTAGTACGGTACTACTTATTTAAGTAGGTAGCATCTCCATTTTTTCCTATATGTTAATTAATAATATCACATAATTATTATTTTGTTTACGTTTATTTTGATGAAATTAAACTCGCGAATTTTTTTTCAGAATAAATTTAAGAAAAATTTGTATATATATATATATATATATATATATATATATAATTATTATTATTATTATTATTATTATTATTATTCCCCTTTTTATTTGTGAAATTTAATTGATCTCTTAAATGTGTAAAATGTTCGCTTACAGATTGATCTCTTAATCAGATTGATCTCTAAAATTTGTAAAATGTTCGTTTACATATTTACGTCAGATCAGTTGATATGTTTCTGTTTGCCATTTTTTGCTTTTTATTATATGCAAAGTGATAAAATGAAAGGGTCCAATGGTAACATCGTACTACTTATCTTAACAATTGTAGGATGTTCGATATACGGTAGATGTAACAACTTATAACAAATTATTTAAGAAAGAGAAAAATTTATATCCACCGTATATTTAACATCTTACGGTTATTATGGGAAGTAGTACGGTACTACTTATTTAAGTAGGTAGCATCTCCATTTTTTCCTATATGTTAATTAATAATATCACATAATTATTATTTTGTTTACGTTTATTTTGATGAAATTAAACTCGCGAATTTTTTTTCAGAATAAATTTAAGAAAAATTTGTATATATATATATATATATATATATATATATAGATGAATTTGTGTGAAAATTGTTTTTTACTTTCCTTTAATTGTTTTCATCTATAAAAAATATTAATTTATTTGTTGAGAAATATTTTTATTGAAGTAAATGTAGCTTTAATTTTTACTGACTTTACCGGTCCATACTTCAACGCGACAAATGCATGTAGACAGTGGGTATAGATGAATTGATGGAAATATAATCGGTAATTATATTTATTTATTTTATGAATTGTAAACCTATCGCGCCTACATTTCTTTTTCTATAGTAAAATATAATATTGTATTTTTATCATTTACTTTAAAGGACCTTTATTAGTGAAAAATCAAAATTAACACAATGTTCGTCTATCGAACTTTACGTGTCTACTTCCAAAAGAAAAGTTTAGTGTTTGGGTACCGTTAAGTGACAAAATAATGTTGAAGCGCCCAACACTTAATTCTTTTCTTTTTTTTAAGTATTTGGTAATTGTAATATAGAATAGATAAAAGAAAATAACCATTAAAATTAATAAAAAGCTCAGCTGATAATAATTATTATTATTTTCTTAAATTTAGATAATTTATTTTTTTTATTGTGAAAATAATTTGAGGTCTTAATTTTTTTAACAAATAACAATCTTTCTTTATAAATAGTTAATGACCTATAAAAGTTTTGAATCATGAATTTTGTATCATACACGTGGGTAATCTAGGTGTTGCTAAAGAGCGCATTGTTCACATATTGAATCAGTCACATTATTATCTTAACTAATATGATATCATCTCTTATTACATATTTAACTACGATAATTTTTTGCGAAGTGAAATAACCCCTCCTTCCCCCTTCCCCCTCTCCTCACCTGCCATCTTTTAGGGGTGATAATGGATCGAGTTGGATCAGATTTGAGGTAAAATTTGATCTGACTCAAAAATAATAATATCGGGTTGGGTTGGATCGGGTTAAGAAAAAAGAAATTGAAATTCGACCTAATCTAACTCGAATTTCGAGTTAGATCGAACCGGGTCATTGGGTTTATTTAACATCATTTTTTATATATCTTATGAATAAAAAACATTATAAAATAAAATAAATAAAAATAAATGAAACTAATGATACAAAATTATGAAAATATTAAAATATAAATAATTTTAATATTAATTTTTATTATATTAATATTATATTTTTAGATCATTCGGGTCGAATTTTGGATTATTGAGTAATTAAACATTCAACATGTTACCCGATCCAAAATTAGTCGAATTGAATCGGATTTGATCCGATTCAAGATAGTGACCCGATCCAACCCGACCAAAAAATAATCAAGTCGAGTCGAATTGATCGAATCGGGTCAAATCTATGCTCACCCCTACCATCTTTTTCCGATTCACAGTGAAACGTCGCCACTCGTAGATTGACCACTTCAAGGAGTTCTTCAAGTTCCAACTTTTTGTCAATCGATTTCCATATTTGTTTCTTTTTCTTCTAATTTATGGTTATACTGTTCCATCTAAATTTTCTGGAATTCAGGTTTGTTTCTGTATATGAATTCCATGTGAGTTCGCAGCTCTTTTTCTGTTTTGTTGTATGGTAAAAACTACATTTTTTTGCAGTGCAAAAGGGTAAATTCAGACGAGGCCATAGTTGAATTGAGTTGAACCTTTTAGCCTTCGTTTGGTAAGATAGAAATAGAGTGCTTTTTCCTGCAATTTGCTGTGTTAGAGAAGTCTAAGCTTGTTTTAAGTGACAACACCAAAATGAGTTGTGCATAAAAGTCATCCCGAACGCACCTTTAAGCTGCGTTTGGTAAAGCTGTGGAGTTGCTACTTTGATGAAAGCAGAACTTGCTTTTTGATGTAGATATGTTTGATAACATTTTTTTTATCTGCTTTCTCTCAAAAATGTCTATGGTTGACGGTCATATTTATGCTTTCTCCCACATTAGGATGATAAGCATCACATAGCAAGCTTTATTTATATCTAGCTTTGAAGTACAACTTTACCAAACGAAGCCTTAGGGTGCGTTTGGGAAAGTTGTTTAACACAGCTTGCTGCAAATAAAGGCAGTTGTACAGTGCTTTGGGAAAAAAGAGAGTTTTCTAGCTGCGTTTGGGAAATCTTTCTACAAAAGATGACTATGTGTTTGGTGAAGAATTTATTCATTGCTTTTTCTCATAATTTCTGTGCAAAATAGCTAAATTTTACTGCTTTTATGAAAGCATGCAAATCCTCCTGTGATGCACAGCACGGTCGGTCATAGCACCAATGCTTTACTTCACAAATTTTGATTTTCCCAAATGCACAAAAGTAGTTGTTACCTACAGCTATTTTTCAAAGAAAACACTCATAAAAAAATTCACCAAACACAGGAATCACACAAAGCAAGTTGTGCTATCAAAAAATCTCCAATCCTACAGCTGCACCAAACGCAGCCTTAAGTCGGTTTACAACAGCACGTCGTAGTCGCCTCAAAGGTGGCATCATCGTGGCTCCTTTTACTGCAAAAGATTATATGAGCATCAAGCACAATCACAACATTGATTTACTAATTTGAAAATTTTGAAAATTACATTTAAGCAAATTATAACTCAGTAGTCTAAAACTCACTCAATGTATTATATGTATTATCACCTATCCATTTTGAAAAAAAAGTAATATAAACATATATCATATTAGCTACAAACATGTATATCATCATTCACCTGAGTTTGCAGGTCTTTTGTTTGATGTATTGGCAAAGATTGTATTTTTTTTCTTTCTTTTTTGTGCGGTGCGAAAGAGTATATGTTGCAAAAATGGCGATTGAAGTGAATTGAAGTTTTTAGTAGGTTTAAGGTGTTCAGATGTAATTCCTATGATCTTTAGCAGGTCAAATTTTGGTATGATTTTATTCGTAATTTATATGTTGCAATCTCATGGGGCAATTAGGGTTGTAGTGATCCGGACAAGAACAACTTGGGCGTACATATCTTTAGGGTTTAAGTTAGAGCAGATGATTACTAAGTGTTAGAACTAATTAATCCATCTTAGGATTTGGTTACAGTCCTAATGGATTATGCAGTCAGATGAACTAAATGATTTCATAATCTCTTCCTTCTAGGAATTTTGAGAGAACATATTAAAAAGACAAATGCATTTATTAAGAAGACATTTGGTATGAGGTAATTCAGATGAATTACTGATTATTCAATTTAAAATTTTTAGGATCCATTGTATTATCACGCTTGGTCGGTGATTTTTATTTTTTTGATAATCTAAATTACCACATCATTGGTAATGAAGATAGCACTCATAGTAGATGTCTTTACAAATTATCAACAAGATGACATGAATTTTGACAAAATTATCTCTTCAACCGAATTTTAAAAAGATTTATATTTTATTATAAAATAATAGTGTTCAATATTATCTTCTAATTTTTTTAATTATTTTAGAATGATTGATCATATAAACTCATATTTTGACCTAACTCATTTTTTTTTATTTTTTGTTTATATTTATTTTAATTCAACCATTTTGAAGGGTTTTAGTAATTTTTATTTTATAATTTAAATTATAATTTATGTTTTTGCTACTTACCAAATACTATATATAATATTATCGATAATTTATAAAGTGGTAATCTAGTTTAATGGTGATCTAAATTATCGTTTAACAAAAATTGAGAATGCGTCAAAATGACCTCTACGAACTTCGGTCTTTGGGCGATTTCTAATTGATGATAAAAATAATTTTCAAACTAAGATTGGTTCGCACACATGGTTAACGAGTTGGGTTGAGAGACGAGGGAGCTAGTAGCCCCGAGTTCGAGTTCCATTTGATTAGAATTTTTTTTCTCCGCTATCCGTCTGAACACCGAATTAGTAAACTGTTAATAGCTCTAGACACCGATGGGATTTATCTTTCACCCAAAAAAAATGTTTTCGAAGGGAAACATGTTGCGCAGAAATTCAGTTGATGTGTCAGGATAAGCAAATGGAATTTAGCAGAATTAAATCATGTGATGAATAAATGCATTGTAAGGTAAAACATGTGTGGCACAAATAATAAATAATAATAATATTTATTCAAATGATCTTGTACTTTTAAAAGTGAAACAAGTAATACCAGTAAATTCACAATAATATTAATGAATAATAATTGCAATTTCTAAAAAAATATTATAATAGTGAAGATTTAAGAACAGTAGCAAAATAAAAATTTAATTTACAGCCTAAAAAAGTTAAAAAGAAATGTACACCACAAAGAGAAAAAAATCTGACGATTGGCTGCTCCTTCCCTCCTCACGAACAGGGTTAGGGCTTCCTGCTCGTGAGCAGAGAGAGAGAGAGAGAGAGAGAGAGAGAGAGAGAGAGGAAGAAGATCGCCAGCGGCGGCAGCAGCTGGTCAAGGCAGCGGCGGCGGCAGCAGGACATTAGGGCAGAGGCATGTATCGAAGCAACTAATGAAAAGGGAGAAGAGATTAGGGCTTGTCGAGACATAAATACACAATCCAGGTAAAGATTATTGTTTTACAGGCTTATGCGTTAAGATTACTGCTTTACAGGTTACAGATATCTGACTTGAACTATAAACTACAGAACTTACTCTTGTCAGCAATGGATGTTTTCTAGGTTCTATGGAAGAAATAATATTATAGAGATGAAACATTTAATTTACAATTTGCATTTTATTTTCAAGCAAAGTGAAGCTGGATCGATGGAACCATTTAACCTCATTATAAAAGTGTCACCAGTGGATTGTTGCTTAAGATTAATAGGTTGGAGACTGATATTGAACTTCTATGCTTCAAGTTGGAACTCAAGAGGGAAAAGAAAATCAAAACAAGGGAGCTCAATTGGTGTTTTGGAAGATTAGAATTTTTGTTTTACTTTTGATAGTAATAGTCATGTTAATAACTTAATTTGCAAAGGACTATTATACTAGGTTTACTAGTTTATTTTCAAGTTGGTAGTAGGCTCATTTTTGTTTTTAGAGCAGTGTATTTTGGAAATGAACAAGCTTGACCTGAAACCATATCGAGCACAGCCATAGAAAGTTCAAAGTAAGGGGCCATGAATTAGTTTGTCAATACTTTCAACAGTAAATTGTTTCATCAAGTTAACATATTGTTTTGTCATAGTGTCAGTCATCTAATGTGCAGATTTTGTAGTGCATGGGACTGTGGCTTAATTAGCATATCAAAGTTTTTTTCACAATTGAAACCATAAGTATTCTGCTCAATATACCTATTTGCACATGTTGCTTGATAACTCTGTTGATATTTACCAGATATAAGCAACTTAATTGGGTGTACTGGCATCATGGCTCTACTTCATACTCCATTTGGTAAAGCAGTTAGTCAGGCTTTCAGTCTCCTCCAATGGCCTAAAAACCCTTTATACCATTATAACTTGCCCACCTTCCATTGTCAGCCAAGTAAGCATCCAAACCTCGATCTCAAGCATCGTGTGTCAATATCTTCATCATTAACTTGATTTTTTCTTTACATGTGCAGGTCCAGCCAGGCCAATTTTCAGGATTGAGGCAAGAGGTAATACTCGACAAGAGAGTGAGAAGATCAGGAATCGTAGGATGCGTAGGAAGGTGAAGTGTCAGCTGCTATTTGTTTGTTCAGACACCTAGAAGTTACTTTCTACTTACTTACCATGGCATCAAAATGTGACTCATGATGATTTTTTCATATGTGAATTCGTGATGTTGATTTGTTCTTTTTTTTTTCTATTGGAAAGTTTAATGGCACACGGACAAGGCCTAGGCTCTCTGTTTTCTGCTCGAAGAAACAACTGTATGCTATGCTGGTTGATGATCAAAACAAGAAGACTCTCTTTTATGCGAGCACCTTACAGAAATCTCTGAGGGGAGATGGATCTTTGACGACAGCCGTGAGTAAATGTTTCAGACAATTATTTTTTATCTCGTATATCTTTTGGATGTATTTTTTCATTCTACTTTTCTTTTAAGTGCATATATGTTATGTGATAAATTTGTTCTGAGCATATGGCCGGAAAAGCTTTTAAAGTTTATTTGAGATTTGATTCCTAATGAATGAAGTTACACTACAAAGTTGTTGCCTGTTTGTAGTTGGTAAAATGTAGAAAAGTTCCTAGCATGTGTCTATCATGCTTGTTATGTATCCGCTAGAATGCACATATTATTCAAACTTTCATTTTTTAAGTTCTGCTTTGAATTTTTCTTTCTAAGGTTGCCTCCATTTGCGTCACATTTTCATAAGTAGTCATTGTAGCAAAGCAAAATCAGACAACTAAAACTTTAGGTTACAAACCAACCATCTCTTATGGAACTCCTATTGAGAGATTTCGAGTTTGATTTTGACTCCTAGAGTGTTCTGATTTTGGATTTGGCAAAATCTAATGCCACCTCAGGAAGCTGCTCAAATGGTCGGTGAGGAGCTCATCAAGGCGTGTGAGGATCTAAACATATCCGAAATATCATCTTATGACAGGAACGGGTTTGCTCGAGGGGAAAGAATGGCAGCGTTCGAGATCCCAATCTCACAACATGGGTTCCTGTTGCGATAATTAAGTGTTGCCCATGGGGATGCAGAAGGCCTTCTCAAGACTTTCATGCTTGGCAACTTCCTCCCCCACCGGCACCCACCTGACCTCCGAGATGCTCCTTCCGGCAGTTGTCGGCAATGATGATCCTCCTCCTTGGGCTCCGTGTATTCTCGTGCTTCTTCATCCACTTCACTGACAGCTTCCACGTCCGAATGCCTACTATGGCTTCGTGGCCTCACGCCGTTCATGTCCAAGCTTGGCGTCGGGTCCCGAACAATGAACGGTACCGGGTTCGTGCAGTTCAGCCACACACTCATGTTGGTGGTGGTGTTCACCCGCCATTGCTCTCTTCGATCACCAGGTTGCCAACTGAGTGCTCCCCAGATAGGCAAAGGCAATGGATGATAATGAAGAGCTTCCAGCATATGGTCAGCATGGTGTGCAGCAGACTCTTCCTCGACTTCCCCACGCTCCGCGGTCCTGTCAATGCAATTTCTATTATATTTTTTTTTTCCTTTTTCACTCTTTTCATTTGTGAAATTTGGTGTAGTTGTTCAGTTTAATAACTTAAATTTGTTTGGGGCTCATCATTTAATATGTTTCTGTAATAGATTCAAGGATTTACGCCGTTACTATTTCCCGAAAAGAAAATCGGTAGAGAGAAATTACTTTTATGATCTGCCGAATGATAAAAGATGTTGCCTTTATTTTTTCAGAGGCTTTAATACTACTGAAAATAAAGGCATGAAATAGTGACGAAAATTGATTCGATATTTTTTTAGGTTTGGGAGCGAGTAATTACGTCATAAATCTTGTATTGATTCCACAAAGCTAATTAATTAAAGAACTCGGGCATCACGTTGTGCATGACATTGCCGTCTTCATCATTTAACGTCTCTAAGTGTAATTAATACACGCTGACAGAAAAAAAATCAGAATAAAATAGTTTTGTCAGGTGTTAATATGCATCATTTGCATGACTGGGTTACAATTCTAATGTGAAGAAAAAACATGAATTGGGCTATAAAAGTGCCCAGAGACCGGAAAAAAGAACAGTTAAGGATCATAAGTTGAGAGAGAAGAAAGAAAATGGAAGGGGAATTTGTAGGTTCGGTTGCTAATTCTGATTACCATCTAAGCTCATGAGTAGCAAAATCATGGAGTGGCGAGCACCTCATCGTCGTTAATAAAATTAGAGTTTCTGTTTATATATATATATATATATGAGTTATATTAGGGTGCGAACAATAAGTCTGGAGCGTCCACTAAGTTATTATATACATATATATATATATATATATATAATAATAATATGAAACCAAATAAAATAGGTGGATCCTGTTTCCCACCTTAAACCCCTCTCATTGAACCTTATTTTTCACTCAACTTGAAGTATAAAACTCTTCTTCTATGGCATTTCTCTCTCCTATTCGAAAATGGCCTCTTGCTCCATTGTTTTTATCACCAAGAAGGATTGAAATCAACTCTCAAGCTCACCCATTTGAAAGTTCAGCGCAAGGAGAAGGAAGGGAGAAGCAACAAATGCAAAGAGAAGAAAAGAGAGGTGCTGCCATTAGGGAAGGAAAAGGAGGAGGGATTAGAAGAAAGAGGAAGAATGCACCAAAAGTTTAGAGATTTTTGCTATAAGAAAGGTATGTAAACGGGGATCCACTCCTTCTCTCATATTTTTATATACAATTTGAAAGGAATTGATCATGTGAAGAAGGAAGAATGTAGGAGAAAAGATTAGGATGCTTGTTAGATGTGGATTAGGAGAAAATCATAGAATGCATGTTAGGTATTTGATGAAATGTACCTAAGAAAATATCATAATCTTTCTTGTCTAATGATTATGTAATAAAAATAAATTGTGATAGTTATTGTTGCTAAGAAAAGAAGATCATGAATTAATATAGATATTTATAATTTATTTAAAGATAGGAACGTATCAAAATTTCTGTTCAGATTTCGTAGCTGATGTTTAGAGGTCATTTTGACTAGGCTATAGTTGCTCAAAAATTATAAATAAAAATATAGAAACGTAGGCCTTGAAGTCTAGTTTGCATAGCCACTGATTTCACCTTTTGTATTGTAGCAGTTATGATCAAAATACTACAACACTATAAAGCTATTCCGAACCATGACTTTTTCATTGGTAAAATACTTAGTAAATTAGAAAGAGATTATTGTTGGTGGTTATTTAGATTGCAGAAATATGTTTAAATGCAGTTTCAATGGGGTTGGACTTATATGATTCAAATGTGTATAGTTAGAGTTATAAGTTTACGATTCATGTGTAAGTTCATGCTTAGAATCATTATCCCTAGGGCTTTGATAAGTTGATTCGATTAGAATGATGTATGATGTTTCATGCCATGTTATGCTCTACTTCGTATTTTATTTTGTGATGGAAACCTAGATAAATTAATTTAGAAAGCCCAACATTTAGAACTAAACGATTTTAGAATTTTTATATAAGAAAACGCGGAAAATCGGATGGGGGTCCGATACGGCCGCCCGAAATCCTTTCAATCGGAAGGCACGACCGAAGAAACCGACCCGTATTGATTGGTACAACTGTATTGGTCAATACAGATAGGCCGTATTGATCAATACAGGTCGTATTGGCCAATACGGTCAGGGTGTATTGTCCAATACAGACAATTCACTTTTGATGCGTAGTGCTTCATATTTTGGTCTATTTAAGATCTATTTATTCTTAAGCATACGTCTCTAAGAAGAAAGATAGATGTTTATACTTTTCTTACATTAACTAAGTATGTTAAAGACATTGATGTGATGTTTGACGATAACCTAGACGCTATTTGCATGTTTAGTCGTAAATAGGTTAAAAAATGAACAATGTGATGCTTGTTTGATGCTTGATGTATTGTAATTAAAAGATGTATTAAGTTAAGTCTAAGCACACCTAAAAGATAAGATGAGAAGGTGAACTCGACACCGAAGATGGTGTGCGAGCTTCTCAGGAGATTATTGTCGCTTCACCCTAACCGGTGTATGAGTCTCCCATGGGAGATTATTGTCGCTTCACCTTAGCCGGTGTATGAGTCTCCCTTGCCTAAAGTTGGGGCACCATGAGGGGTGCAAAGTGCATCCTTGGTCTGATCAACCTAAAGAAAGAGGTGTGCCTAAGACCCTTAATCAAACAAGATAAGAAAATGGACATGTGACTTGAGAACGACTCATGAGAAGTTAAAAGTTAACTTCTAAGTTGTCACATGATAAGAAAGATGAAAAAATGAAGAAAGGGACATGAATGATGAAGTTAAGCCAAAATGAGCTATGTGCATTGAAAGTCAATGCAAAGTATGATATTCATGTCTAAAGATGCATTATAATAATAATGCTAAGTATATGAGGTATTATATCGATAATGCCAAGTAAAGAAAAGATAAGATGAATTCAAGTTGCATTATATCGATAATGCATAAGTAAGATAAGAAAGAAAGTAAAGATGAAAGATAGACTTAAAGTTAAGTCCTTAAGCATAATTGGCTAAGATGCTAAAGTAAAGAAAAGATGAAGAGTCATATGTTGACCTTAAGTTTGGGTTAAGAATCCTATGATATGCTCTATGTTATTTATGATGTTTATATGTATGACATGTAGGTCTTTTCATATATGGGTGATATGATTAATCCATTCTTCGATCTTTACATATTCTGACGGGATGAAAGTCTCTTGCTTCTGGATCTTGCAGGTGCGAAATAATTATGATGCTCATATGAAAAATGCGCTGCTCATGATGGCTAAAAGCACATGGTTAAGCATGGGCTATCATGATGTAAAGACTATGTATCGCCTTTGGGCAAGTTTATGTATGTCAAGTTTATATCAAGTGACTTTTATGGACAAGTTGTATGTTTAAAGTTCATGTCGTGGATTATGTCATCCTTAAATCAAGTTTATGTATCTTCTGTTGATTCGTACAGTTGTAAAGATCTTATTTGTCTATGCTGATTTATTCAATGTCAATTATATTTCTTTTGTCCTACTTGAGTTCTTATGTATATTGATCATAATTGTCAATGGTCAAGTCAAGTTTATTGTCTCGTAGCGTCCTGGAGACCGTTCCGTACACGTGGCGAATATCGGTTCGTCCAAATGACAGAGCGCATTTTCGAAGCGTTACAATATATAAATATATATATATATATATATATATATATATATGAGATTTGTGTTGAGAATCTTAATTAAATATGCGATTCGAAATGGATATTAAGTTAGTCAAGCTCAAAGATGAATTCATACTTAAACTCATAACCAATTTACATAGGTTGGAGTTACTTCCTAAATATTAAAGTGACAAGCGAAAAAAGTTAGGATTGATAAAACTGAACTAATCTAAATTAGAAAACTATGGTCATCAGTGGCCGAGTATAAAAAAATTCTACTACTATATGGTCTTTTTAAAGGCGTATTGATATTATAAATATTGAAGGATGACTTTCGAAAAGGACTTTCGAATTTTTTTTAGAAAAGAAATATGTGTATACGATAGAAAAAAAATGTAATGACTTCAAAAAAAAATGTAAGAATAGAATTTGTTTCTAGTTTCAATTTGTGTCCTCATTTCTAATTTTAGTAAACATGATTAAATTTAAACAATGTTTTTTGTATCATAAGGCAACTAATTTACTATTTCATTTTTAGTCAAGATATTGTTTATTTTGAAGATAAAGATTGTGATCTATCTAATAGTAGAAATATATTTGATAAGTATTTAATGACTTGTATTTTATTTTGTGCAACATAATATTCATTTAAAAATATACATACATTGCACAAAAAAAATTAAAGAAAAAAATTAATCGAATAATTCGAAGATTCAAACAGACCTGATCCGAACAATCAAAATCGAGTCGGTTCGAATTTGAAAAGAAATTTGAATGTAATCCAACTCAATTCAATTCGATTAATTTTGATCGAATTGGGTCGAGTTTGAGTTCGGATCAGGACTCATGAACACCTTTACATGTAAATGAGGACTAATTGCAATATAACTCATGCAAAAAATAAATAAGTAAGTATGATTGGTATTTGAAATTATCTAAAGTTAATTTTGAAATTTAATTTTTGAAATTATAATCGTTTTTCATGTGAGTCGGAATATTAAGGAGTCAAATTTCTCGTTAATTGAAACGACAATCACTTTTCAAATATTTTTTTTTCACGCAACGAATGAAGAATAAGAAGCAAAGTTCAAATTTGAACGAGATATTATTTTTGTCGAGTGAGTCAGAATATTAAATTAGTCTGACAGATCAGAACGAAAAAAATAAATAAATCAAGTAAATAAAGAAAGAACCAAAATGATCATTTTAAAAATAGAATCCAAAATGAACATTTCTTCTCGTTAACAAAAGCGAGACAAAAAGATCTCGGCCGTTGATTTGTGGGGCGGGTGAAGGCGGAGGGAAATAGGAAAAGGAAGGAATCTATCAGTCCGATACACGTCTCTCGCCCGCACAAGCGGCCGTACATAAACCCGACACGACGCTCTTCTTCTTCTTCTTCTTCTTCTTCACCTGCCGCCATCTCCTTCCATTTCACCACCGGCGACGAGTTCTTCCGATCTCAGGTTCCAAAACTTTTGTCCATCTATTCCCATATTTGTGTTCTTTTTCCTTTTTCTTTCTTGGGTCACAGTATTCGATCTCGACAAACTTGGATTCGGGTACCTTTGAACTGTTGAGTTAGATCCGAAGGTGGGGATCTTGGATGTTGCGTTAGGATGGCAAATGTTTTGTCTTTTGATGTGGGGGTAAATTAGCTTTCTGGAGAAATCTAGGTTTCTTTCTTTTACAGGACACAACTTTGTGGATCCGTCTGAGTTCGCAGGTCGTTTTGATGTATGGCAAAGATTGCATTTTTTTTTGGGTGCAGTGCGAAAGAGTATATGATGTAAAAGTTGCGACTGAGTTGAAGTTTTTAGTCGGTTTATGGTGTTCATACTGTAATTCCTATGATCTTTAGCATGTCAAATTTTGGTATGATTTTTATTCGTAATTTATATGTTGCAATCTCATGAACAAGAATAACTTTAGGGTTTACTAGAGTTAGAGCAGATGATTATTTAGCATTGGAACTAATTAATCAATCTTAGGATTTGGTTAAAGTCCTAACGGATTATATAGGAGTCAAAGGGAACTAGATGATTTCATAATCTCTTCATTCTAGGAATTTTGGAAGAGCATATTAAAGAGACAAATGTATTAACTAAGAACTTTGGTCTTTGGGCGATTTCCCATTGGTGTTAAAAATATCATGCATAGTTGTACCGGAAAACGTGAACAAGCACAGTGTTAGGCTTTCATCAAGCTAGTTTGTTTTTTTCCAAGGGAAACATGTTGCGCAGAAATTCAGTCGATGTGCAGGATAAGGAAATGGAATTTAGCAGAATTAGCAATCATATGATAGATAAATGCATTGTAGGGTAGAACACGTGTGGCACAATAATAGACACAACATGAATTCTGACTGTTGTACTTTGGGTTTTTCTACTTGGTTTTCTCGTTTTACATGTCTCTATCATTGAAGTAGTACTTTTTGTTTATCGAATACACTTCATTCAGTGATGTGACTGTGGACTATGTCAAGGTTTTCACCAGATAACTTAAGTTTCAAATAACTGGCTAGTTTGGGACTTAATGTTGGATAATTCTTGTTGGTTCTTCTAATTGTTCCAGATTTAAGGAGAGATGGCAGCTATCTCAACTATGTCTGTTGGCTCGGTTACAACATACAAAATGCAGACTGGATTGAGCGGAAAGAACAGAGCCTGTCAAGTTAGTTTATTCAAGGGTTTCACTGGTCTTAAAGCTGCAGCATCTGTTAGCATTGAAGCAGGGGTATCCTTCTTGGGAAATGGAAGCAGTGCAACTGCTTGGGATTCATTTAAGCCAAAATCAAATAGGCTGAAGATGAGATGCCAAAGTCAGATCCAGACTCAGGCATCTTACAAAGTAGCTGTTCTTGGAGCTGCAGGTGGTATTGGACAACCCCTTTCTCTCCTGATTAAGATGTCGCCATTAGTCTCAGCCTTGCATCTCTATGATATTGCAAATGTTAAAGGAGTTGCTGCTGATCTCAGCCACTGCAATACACCCTCCCAAGTCTTGGATTTCACTGGACAAGCAGAGCTGGCAAATAGTTTGAAGGGTGTTGATGTAGTTGTCATACCTGCTGGAGTTCCAAGGAAACCTGGCATGACTCGTGATGACCTATTCAACATCAATGCCAGCATTGTCAAAACTCTGGTGGAGGCTGTAGCTGACAATGCTCCTGATGCTCTGGTCCACATTATCAGCAACCCTGTGAATTCTACTGTCCCTATAGCAGCTGAGGTTCTAAAAAAGAAGGGTGTTTATGACCCCAAGAAACTTTTTGGTGTTACCACACTGGATGTTGTAAGAGCCAACACCTTTGTCGCACAAAAGAAAAACCTTAGACTTATTGACGTAGATGTCCCTGTTGTTGGAGGTCATGCTGGAATTACTATATTGCCATTATTGTCAAAGACAAGACCTTCTGTGTCTTTTACCGATGAAGAAATTGAGGAGCTGACCGTGAGAATTCAGAATGCTGGGACAGAAGTAGTTGAGGCGAAAGCTGGTGCTGGTTCTGCTACTCTATCTATGGCCTATGCAGCAGCCAGATTTGTAGAATCCTCTCTCCGTGCGCTGGATGGGGATGACGAGGTCTACGAATGTTCCTTTGTTCAATCTGAGCTAACTGAACTTCCATTCTTTGCATCAAGAGTCAAGCTTGGTAGAAAAGGTATTGAAGCTGTAATCTCTTCTGAGCTCCAAGGGCTGACAGAGTATGAACAGAAAGCATTGGAAGCTCTCAAGCCAGAGCTGAAGGCAAGCATTGAGAAAGGCGTAGCTTTTGCTCAGAAGCAGATAGCAGCGACCTCAGTTTGATAAGTTTGCCCGTTTGTTGTTTAATAATGATTAGAAATAATGACTGTCATATTCAGGACTCCATTTTTGCAGCACTAGAAATTTTGTTGAGTCTGGCATGCTTCAGACTGAATAGAACTGAGAATGCTTTTAGCATTTGACTTGTAGAGATCAAAGTGGCCTTTGTTCTGCGGCCAAACATTCACAAAGCCATGTTACAACTGTTCTCATTTTTTTCCATCTTTTTCCCTCTTAGTTACTTTATGGGCTGTACTTTTATTTGTTTTTTTTCTTCAAAATAGAGTCCTTATAATGATCGTTTTGCCATCATGTCTCTAGAGGATGTACGTCTTCAGTTTCAGAAATTTATGAGTTAGAACACCCTTTCAATTCATAAACCTTTGACCCAAAGTACAACAGCCGGAATTCTTGATGTTTGATTGATTCAAGAGTCATTTTTAACCAAATGCTTCAACCATATTACATTCTCCTATCTCCAGTGAAGGATTAGGAGACGTCAAATGCAAAATGTTCTGCCCTACACAAATCTATTGCAAAAATTTCTTTCGAAATTGAGCTGATCAAATAAGTTGCATGACTGGACGAGGAGCCGTGGTTGCATACAGAGGCATGGGCAACACTATTTCACATCTTATTGTCTTCTATTTACCAATAATCTCCACAAGAACATGATCCCTTAATAAAATGGTGAAATCGATTTAAGTCTCGGAGAACAATCTCCCTGTCGAACACCATAGATACCAGCTTTGCCATTGAATGACAGTCGCCGCATACCCGAAGGTTCTTCACGATACGAAGCGTAGTCCCTGGCGGAGTGTTTATTAGTCCAAAAGCCATTGCCAACTTCTCACTGTGATACCTGAGGCTGGCTTCCTTCTCCTCCTCCCCCATGTCCGCATGAAACACCCGAGAAGTATCAGGTGCGTAGCCAACCAATTTCAGCTGCTCTATGACCTCATCAACCATTTTGTGTGCATCTCTCGACTGCGGGTGCCTTCCGTCGCCGGAGAAAAACTCATGAACCATGTTGTCCACCTCAATTGAGCTACAACCAGGCACTTTGGTCACCTTCCTCTCGTCCATCAACTTCCTTATGTCGTTTACATCTTCCCATCTCCCACCAGTGGCACACATATTTGATATGATCACGTAGTCCCCGCCGTGAGAATCGTCAAGCTCCAGTATCCTCGCAAATACGAGCTTGCCAAGATCAACATTGCCATGGCCTCCGCAAGCCGACAACAAAGTTCGCCACAGAATAGGTGTTGGCTTAATCGGTAAACCGTCAATGAACTTGTATGCCTCGTCGAGCCGTCCCGCACGAGCAAGCAAGTCCACCACAGATCCATAATGCTTGATGCCAGGAATGATGTCATACGCACTCCTCATGCTGTGAAAGTACCTAAGTCCTTCATCCACCTTACCCGAATGACTACAAGCATGCAAGATCCCGAGAAATGTAATGTCATCTGGTTTGATCCCTTTCTGCAGCATATCTTCGAACATGGATATGGCCTTGTTTCCTTGTCCATGGATTGCATATGATACGATCATTGCCGACCAAGCTTGTGTATCCTTATACCTCATCTCCTTGAACACACCAATTGCATCCTCCAAGCTCCCGCATTTGGCATACATGTCGATCAGTGCCGTATTCACCTTGACACGGGATTCGAATCCGTTCTTCCTGATGTACTCATGGATCCACTTCCCCAGTTCCAGAGCTCCGAGCAAAGAACACGAGGAAAGGACACTGAGCAGAGTGACATCCGTTGGTCTCAGACCCTTGGCTTGCATTTCGCGGAACAAGGCTAGTGCTTCACTCGGACGGCTGCTCCTTACGCAGGCTGTTATCATCGAATTGTAAGATATCACACACTGGCCATCAGTGCGACCGAAGAGCACGCGAGCGGCGCCGAGGTCACCGCACTCGGCGTACATGTTGATAAGAGTGGGGAGCACGTAGATGTTCTCAGCGAAGCCCAGCTTGACGGCCAAACCGTGCGCTTGCTTCCCCTCCTCCACAGCCCTGCCGCCGGCGCAAGCCTTGAGGAGGGACGGGAACGAGTAGTCATCGGGAGGGAGACCCGCGCCGATCATCTCCGCAAAGATCAAGACGGATCGTATGGGGTCGTCGGAGCGCGAGTAGCCCCGTGACATGGTGTTGAAGAGGACGACGTCTCGGTCGGGAATTCGATCGAACAGGCGGCGGGCGTAGTCCATGGCGGAAGGCGGGCAGGCGGCTACGAGCTTGGCGAGGAAGTCGGGGTGACGCTGGAGATGGGATTTGATGCCGAGGGCGTGAAGCTGCTGGAGCTCTCGGAGGGAGGTGCATTTGGAGAGGAGGGAGAAGGGAAACGACGGCGGCGGCGGCGGCGGGAGGTCCTTTGCGCCGCGCTCGTTTGGTCGCGATTTGGCGGGAAGGAGGGGATCGACCGTTAAGGCTGCGCTCATGATTGGATTCGCTCACTAGATCTTAAAGCAGTTGTCGGGGATTTTGGTCTTTTATAACGAGCAGCCAAAACAACTTGACACGCATGCAAGTGACAACAGGAACGATGACCACACAGAAAAAGGATAAGGTTCGTGATTAAATGTACCCTTTTAAGAGCCTAAATATGCATTTGAATTAAAATTATTAATATTTTTTTAAAAGGTTTATTCACTTATTAAGCAAGATTATAGAAGAATGAGTCGAATAAAAAAGGTTATTTTTTTTCTGAAAAAAAAAAAGATCCACTCCGCATCCATATGTGCCCAGGTGCATTTTTGTCATTTTATTTAATCTGGTATGCGAAAAGAAGCGATGTATAAAATTATTATGAAGGGAGCAGTAACACTTTGTTGCATCGAGACAGAGGAAAAATAAGGTCTTGTACTCGCAGGCTCTACAAATTTGCAGCTTTCTCAACGTGTGGAAAATTATGCACTTTAATGTTTGTTGCATCCTCTACTAGATACTTTTTTTAGTTGCATTCCTCTACTAGATACTTTGACCTAAGGGTGTTCATCCGATCATTTGAATTGACTCAAATTAAATTGAGTCGGTTCGATTTTTTGATCGGCCTGGATCGAATCCCGACCAAGATCTGACCTTAGCCGAGTACGAGCTAAAATTTTTCAGTTCGAGTAAATTCGATCCGACCCAATGATCCAATTTTTTTAAAATTAAATTAATTTTAATTTAATTTAAAATTTAAAATTTAAAATGTATCATAATAAAATATTAAAAAACTTCTTTTATGCTGTAAAATAAATACTAAATATAATTATTTATACTAAATACTAAAAAAATAAAATAAAAATGAACAAAAAGATGAAAAAAATAAAAAAATTGGTCGGATGTCCCGGCAATTCGATCCGATTCAACTCGACTTTAGATGGGTCAGGATGCCAAAAATGGCATTGACAATCCGATCCGTGAACACTCATATTTTGACTAATTTAAAAAGCAAAAGAAAAAAAAAGAAAACATGAGTATTATCTCAATCTTGGAATCAGTAGGCCTTTAGTTTTGCAAGCTTCTTCCACCAAAAAAAGTTTTGCAAGCTTCCCCAGACCATTACATTATCCACTGGTCACTAGTTCTTACAAATACTATATGAAATGTGTCATCTCACAAAGCATCCTCTCCTTCCAGGTGCCCCGAGCACCTCGTCCTCCTTGCTGCCCATTGCCATCGACTCCCTTACGTTGGTTCTTACGGTTTTGTTACTTGTGTGCCTTGTTCACATCTGAAAGTGAATTGATTTTTTCATGTTCTATCCAGTCGCATATATATTGAAGAAGCATCGGGGTTTCCTGGAATGCTTCGATCCCAACAAGTCAAGCATCATCATATGCCCATACTGCACAAAATGAAGGGTGACAAAAATGAGTTAAATTTCCAAGGCTGTTTAAATGATGTGGCAGCAATACGAGGAACAATAATACATGAGCAAGTGAAATGCTAAATCCTCCTACCCTCTCACAATGACAAAACTTGTAATTTTATTGACTGTTTTGGATCTTTTTTTTAGAATGTGAATGTTAGGAGGATGATTAGAAGGATTTAGCACTACCCTATGAGCAGGAGGAGTCTCCAGCTCTTTAATAGAGTTGTTAAATCAGCTATCAACAACTGATTTAACAGCCATATTGCAAGTCATAACCTATTTAAGCTTTAATTGTTTTGAAGTAAAACAAGGGTTGGATGAGTACAAGATCTTAGTATCAGTGCCTTTACTTCCTAGTAAAAAGTAAAACAGGAAGGGACAAAGCCCCTTAGAAACAGAATGAACTAAGAAAACCAAACCAGCAGATCACCCGTACACTATCATAAAGGAAATCATGTAAAGCACATACTATTTACTTTTATTGGAATTTTTGTTTCCATTGTGTTGCACTAAGTAGCCATTCAGTTGGTAATGAAATGGAATGAGATTAAATACTTTTCCAATAAAAAACAAACTGTGGTACAATACTCATCTAATAATTTTTGTTGCAAATTTAAAGTGATGTTTTAGGAAACTCAGGTTTGACCTTTTCTAAATTAAGGTGTGAAGAGCATTTTCGCCACAATAATTTCATGACTAAATGAAGAGCTTTCATCTTCAAACAAACTGAAAAGTATCCTAAAGAAAGATGGTACTGACAAATTATAGAGACATAAACAATTCACATGAGATGAGAAAGATAAAGATAGTCCTGTGGTTTGTGTAAGTGTTATGTAAAAAGTATATTAATTTTGAATTTTGCAGTCGGCCTAAATAAACCTTTGGTCATTCTCAGAAATCTCCAAAGATAAAAGGTAAGGTGACAATAACAAAATTGGTCCATAGAGCATCAATCATGGAGACTCTTAAAGAACAGAAAAGTTATTAATCAGCGAAAACATGATAATGTTTGAACTGGTTAAATTCCCAGAAACTGAGAGTGAGATAGACAGTTATGACTTCGGATTCAGAGGTGAAGTCAGAGTCATGGTTAAATAACGAAAGAATGATAAGTTAAACATATAGAAGATGCAGATATGCTCAGTCAAAGTTGTCAATCAAAGAACCTGAATTTGGAAAGAAATAATCACAGTATCTGACAAATGTGTAGGTATGTTCCTCTTTGAGAAAAAAAAAACTGTTTAGTTATGTTGAATTTGACCAGTGATGCAAGTTTAACCTTCAAAAAGTATAGTTTGTTTCAGCCGAAACACAGTGTTCAGTAGGCCAACGACTACTGTGTACAGCAAAGAACACATGAACATGCCTGGTTATCATAAAGAAACAAAAATAGAAAAGAAATTAACATTTAAAAGATGGAATGAATCTGCTGTAATAATTTCCATCAGAAACCATATAATTTCTCATTGAAGTGATGAATGCTTGTGAGTTATGATCCAACAAAAAGAATGTGCCTTTAATCCTACCATGCACGAGTGTTATAGATTTTTTTTCATTCAAGTAGTATAAAGACGCCGTTAAAACTCAGCAATCCGCTCACTTCACATACATAATTCCACAATGCTCGAAATTTAAGCCAAAAAGAACAACTTTCTGTGCAGACAAGAGATGATTAAAAAGAAGAAGTGATCACCTCATTGACGTCGAGATCAGGCGACCAGGAAAGGAACAACTTGCAGGATTAATCAACCAAAAGCACAAACACCTTCGACCCAACGCCCACCGTCGTCGGAGGCTCCTTCTCTCCACCGCCAACTCCTCCAACTCCATCTTCAACCTCCCCCTCCAAGATCTCCATTCGCTCTCCTTCGACGGACCAATCGAGCTTCCGCCTCTTGGAATCTCCGTTCTCCTCTTCCCATCTTCGGGCCGCCGTCCACGCTACTCGCCGTTGGTATCCTCCGGGGCGGATCCCATCTCCATATCCATGTCTTCTTCTACGCCTTCGCCTCCCTCGGCCTCGGCCAGCGGTTAGGGTTTCTCCGCAAGCTCCTCCGCCATCGTCGAAGCTTGGTAGCAGGTACGGATTTAGACAGGAAGCGGGAAATAAAACAAAAAATTAGGTGATATAATGTACATAAAAACGTAACATTTTGTCAGCTAAAAATATCGTAACGGTCTATGTGCCCTTTTTTGCTCGTCACAGATTCCGTTATTATTTATAAAACGGCATGCATAAAAATTTAGCGAGACCACTATTAATAAAGGAACCCATTGCAACGGCCTCTTTTATTTGGTCGCCGGAGAAGGAGACGGACGCGGTGGTGGCGGAGCTCCAAGAGGCGACCGGAGCTCCTCCCTCCGCGTCGCCATCTCCGATCAAAGTCCGGTGGATCTCCTTCCCTCGGCATTCCGATCTCCAATCCGACGCCCAACGATGGACACCCCAAAGCTCCCAGTCCGCGCTGTGGCGCCCCGTTTCCCGTTCTTCTTCATGGCCTCCTCGTACCCGAACCACAATCCCCACCGCAGCAGCGCCTTCATTCCCATCGCCTCGACGTTGGCTTTCGTCGTCGTCGTTTACCTTCTGGTCGCCTCCCGGAGCTCGTCCTCGCAGCGATTTGGGATAGTAATCGATGCGGGCAGTTCCGGTACGCGGATCCACGTCTTCGCGGTGAATTCCCACAGGGGGACGATACCGTCGCTTGATCCAGGGAATACGGCGGTGATGAGGGTGACCCCTGGTCTGTCGTCGTACACAGAGGATCCGGATCGGGCTGGGGAATCGCTGGCGGGGCTGCTGGAATTCGCTCGTGGCAAGTTGGGGAAGGTGCGGTGGGCGGACGTCGAGGTCCGGCTGATGGCAACCGCCGGACTGAGAATGGTGGAAACAGGGGCGAGGGAGAAGATTTTGGAGTCTTGCAGGAAGGTTTTGAGGTCTTCCGTCTTCCGGTTTCAAGACGATTGGGCGACCGTTATACCGGGTACCATGCCTGTTACTAATGTTTTTTATAGGACGCGTATTTATAAGGTTCAAGATTTTTGTACATTTGCTAAAGTTATAGCCTTTATTCAGTTCTCTGTTGTTCAAAAGTTAAATTGGTAAAATTTTGTTTGCTTTTTCTGTTGCATATGTGGCTTGTAAACATTTTAGTTCAAACTTAAAAGCATGTAGAAGATTGTTTTGTAGCTGAAATTAGATGAATTTAAATTGTAAAGAAAGACACGATTCCTACGAAAACATTGAGATGAAACTTAATCGAGTATATTAATGCAATTGTCAAAGCTATTAAACTGTTGATATAAAATGATTGCTGAATGTATTATTGTGATTATTCCAATTAAAATACCAAGAATTCTTCTGGAGTTTTGCAGGCTCCGATGAAGGCATGTATGCTTGGGTTGCTGCGAATTATGCACTTGGTACTCTAGGAGGTGATCCTGAAAAAACCACTGGGATAATTGAACTTGGTGGAGCTTCAGCTCAGGTTTTATCTTAGCTCTTTCTTTGGTTTTTATCGTCATGATTTTGGTGCATCCCTAGTCTATCGTCTTAAAATGACTTCCAGTTTCGAGAAAATGTCACTTATCCTTGTTGGGTTGCATTACATTTTGACCTGATTATTTTTAAACTATTTACTTTATGTTTTTGTGTAGAATATACTGTTTAACTAATCTAATAGAAACTTGTTGTAAAAAGGTTATTGCTTAGTAGAATTCAATGAATCCTTGTCAATGTTGGCAATTCGGAATGCTATAGTATTATAGTCAAGCATATATGACAGCAGATTATCTAAAAGAAAGTGCATGTCGAATCAAAATGTCAAATTTTCTTGATACAATTATTAATATAGATGTACTTGGTGTCTCCAATCTGATGGTACAACAGTTTGGAGGTAATAGTTCAACAAGTTTATTATCTAACAATATTTCTAGATCATTGTGTTGATTTTACAATATGTTAGAGAGAATATTAACAAAAAAGTGTGGAATTGTCTTCTTTTAGGTTGTTTCTGTTTTTTTTTTCAAATGGCTTGTGTGATGCTTACCGTTCTTCAACCATAAACTGTGGGCATTTTTTCACTCATACATGAGTCTCCATGTACATGCGACAATATTATGCCCTTATAAAACATCTAAATATAATCTGGCAAGGCAATTAATTAGAGAGAATTGGTATCCAAGTGGAGTTTGAATCTTTGTGAGATGCTGGATGTTTGAAACATGAGATCTTCTGTATTTTTTTTTTACCTTTATCTCATTGGAAGTGGTTCTAGTCTTGGAACTTCTCTTATTGCTTGCTTTTCAATTGATCATGTCTTTGTTCAGAATTTGAATATGTCCTATTTATGGTATGCTTCTAAGTTTTTCTCAGCGAATTACTGAGTCCACCGCTGAAGTTTGCTTTTATTTTCATTTATCCTCTAGGTGACATTTGTTTCAAATGAAGTTCTACCCCCTGAGTTCTCAAATGTGCTTAAGGTTGGGGAAACAACATATTATATCTACAGCAACAGTTTTCTTCATTTTGGTCAGGTAAATGTTCATAAGTTCTGGTACAAGCATAAAGCTTGTGTCCTTGCTGGTATTTGTGTCATAAACAATGAGTATAAGTTCAGATGTTTGCATGAGTGGAATTTTCTAACATCTTTCTGTGTTTCTCTGTTCATTCTGTAAACTTGTCCTACTGTCTGTATTAATGCTTGATGGTTCATGAATTTGTTCTTAACTCTAACCAAATTGGCATCTAAATTGGAATTTATTCAGTAGTTCATATATAAATTAAACTTTCCTGTTGATGGCTCTGCAGAATGTGGCACATGAGTCACTTCGGGAGCTGCTAAATTCAAAACACCATAAATCATGTAAGTTTGTTTTCTGTGTTATTTACCAGTAAGGGTTGTCCTGATAAAAGTTTCCTATTTGTTTATATGAGAGGTGGCATCTATGTGATAAAGGATAAAGAATCACTACTAAAGGACAAAAAACAATTTTCACCTAACTAGGGCACGTGGTCCTCTGGTGCAGCTGAAGAGGCTACGGCAGATGGAGTTCTTGTTGACCCATGCGCTCCTAAAGGATACTATCAAGTTACACCACCAACATTCAGCCCAAGCATCAGCAACTATAAGCTGGAAAATTTCTCTCATGCTGGCGGTAACTTTTCAGCATGTAGGTCTGCCGCAGCTTTGCTTCTGGAAAAAGAAAAAGGTATTTATATGATTAAACTTTGGTGTCATTAATGCTTATCTTCTAGTTTTAATGTGACGACCTGTAGTTTGACTTAAACATCTCATGTTTTATGTGTAATGTGATATTTGAAAATGTAAGAACTTCAGTAGGAACTCATTTATATTTCCTCGCAATGACTTGTACTAAAATGTTGAAACCATGAATTGACATGTCATGTCTCTCGTTTCTGTTTATGTTGTCAACTGCTTAATAATTTTGCAAGTCTCTTAATGAAATTTCTTTTTCCTCATAGTTTCTGATATCATTTTTTTCTCATAAACTTGAGCTGCTGACTTTTTTTCTGCAGCCAATTGCCTATATCAGCAATGTCACTTGGGATCAACTTTCATACCTAAGATGCAAGGGAACTTCATAGCTACCGAAAACTTCTTCTTTACTTCCAAGGTTCCCATTTGTTAAAAGCTTTCCGCAGGCTGCATGCCAATCTTTTAAACACTTTGCTTTCATTTTGCATCAGTTTTTTGCCTCAAACAATTAATGTATTAGTTTACAGTTTGCTGTTTAATGACTTCCCTTGATGCTTCTTTTATAGTTCTTTGGTCTGGATCCGACTTCATCTCTATCAGATCTTATGTTGGCGGGTAAACAATTTTGTGAAGAAGATTGGTCAAGGCTTAAAGAAAAATATTCTACACTGGATGACGAAGACCTGTCTCAGTATTGTTTCTCTTCAGCATATATTGTGGCCCTACTTCATGACAATCTTGGAATTGCCATGGACGACAGGAGGTATTCTTTTTCCTTTCATGCTTTTTGGGCAAACGAGTAATAGTCAGATATGCAGGAAATAGATTTCAAACAAATTTCAACTTCTTGAATTGTTGGCCTTTCTGATTACTTGATTTGTCCGGAAAATATTTCAGCCTATGATGTTTTGTTTTGTCTCGGTAGAAATCGTCAACTTATGTTTTCTTTTTAGCAGGATTGAATTTACAAATCAGGTCGGTGGCACCGAAATTGAGTGGCCTCTTGGTGCTTTCATTCTGCAGAGCATGGCCAAAGTTACTAAGGACTCAGGTTGGTTGACGCTGGCATTCCTTAATGACTCTTTGGTACTGCTGCTTTTTGTGACTTCTCTTGTGCTTTTGGCTGCTTGGTTGGTGTCCAAATGGAGGAAACCCCAACTAAAAACTATATACGACTTAGAGAAAGGTCGTTACATAGTGACCCGCATCACTGTATGATCTCTATTAGACAACTTCAATTCACAAGAATGCAGGGCAAAGCTCTATTTACAGTTACCAAAGAAATTGGTTCAATTTTCATTATAGAATGCATACACAGGATCAAGGATTAGTAGGAGTCCATGAGTGTACATATTGTCCCCCTTTTGTCACATGAGATGGGTTGTAATCCATGTCTTAATTTGTATTAGGGTTCTTTTTGGCCGGAAGGAACTATTCTGTAATTTCTTGTATGAAGTTCAAATTTTCATATAGCAAGGTTTTTGCACTACGCCTCGAAGAACAAAAACCGGAAAAAAATGGCATTTATTCTTTTAGGTGTGTTTCCATTGAGGAAGGGAAGTAAAGGTAATGTCAGTGAGGATAAAATTCTTTACCTTTATTCATTCCTAATTTAAGATAAATAATAATTCACATAAGAGTAGTTTTTATCTTATCTTCATTATTTTTCTTTTTACCTCCATTAAACCCATGTTAGAAAAGGCCACCCGATGAATGTGTTGCATAATTAAAATTATATGAAAACATGTATTTTTTTAATGTTTTGAATCTTCTAATATATGCAAAGTAAAATGTAAATACATATTAGCAAAACCATACAAACTATAGATGATATATTAAAGCATTTGATATGCTATTAATGTTACTTAATAGAATAAGGTATTATTTAGTATTAATATTTGATTAATATAAAATTAATAAAAAAATAAAGTCTGAAACATTAATAAGTTTTTTTAAAAAAAATTGAAACACTAAAAATATCGAGTGGTTTTTAACATTTAAAAAAATTATTCTCCTTTGCAACACTTTCATCTCCAATTGCAAGGATAAAATTATTTTCTTCAAAAAATATTCTTTTACCAATATTAAACTAATTGGATGAATATTTTATCGTGACTTCGCACATAGTTTTCTTTCCGGCTTTAATGGTCCTCCCCTATTCATCGCCACTTCTCCCTCAATAAATATCCAAGGAAAAAGTCCAAGGATTTTCTTAATCATTTTATCTCCACTTGACATAATAAGTCTCTCATGTTTTTTTTTTCTAATTAAAAGAAAACTTAAAATATGTGTTCAATGGTCCATAATATAATATGTTTCTTAAACAAGAGAAGCTTAATTAGGCGATTCGATTAAAAATTCGCATAAGAAACCCGAGAATTTAGTTTTAGAAATCACATTATGCTGATTTCTTGGCTATGGAAAAAAAAAAGAAAATGCACAATTCATAAGGGTGATCAACACCCAAAAAGGTAATTTGTACGTAATAATTAAAGTCTGATGAAATAAAGACATCTTAATTAGTTACAAGTGATTGATGTAAATAGTAAAATGGCCTAACCATTTACGTAATCACAATTGATGTAAATACGCCAATCTTTGACGTTTATCAAATAGTTTGCATTTTCCACATTTATCAAGTGGATCCTTAACGTATTGTTGCTCATTAATGCAACGAGAACTTGATCAGAACTCTTATCACTTATAAGATGCCAGACAAACCATTTTGCAATTACAAACAGTTGAGTAGGTAGATCGAACCTAAATATCAAATTTCAAAAATAATAGTTGTAACACTCTCGATCTCATTCAAATAATTATTCATTTTGGACACATGTTCCGCACGAATTTAAAATGCATCTTGAATAATAAAAATAATAATTACTTATAAGCTCATGATCATTTCTATATTTTTGATCACGTGAAATAACTCTTGACATTTGCCTTAAGTTTTTACAATAAAGTTGAAAAAAAAATTAAGAAAAGTTCATTCTTACGTTTTTTTATAAAAAAAAAACAAAATCAAGTTTGCCTCGTAACATTTATATTGAAATGCTAGCGAATTCCAGAGCCTACGAACTAAAACAATAAATTTAAGCATATACTAGTAATTCTTAATATTATTTTTTTAGTCGAGAAAAAATCCAGTTACTTACAACTCGATTTTTTTTTCTAAAAAGTCATAAAATATAAAATTACAAACCACAATTTTTTTTCATTTCATCATGTCAAAATAGAAATCCTTGGTTTTTTTTTCCACAAATAAGTTCAATATGAATCTGATTGAGGGTCCAAAATGGAAAGGTACGAAGAATTAGCAAATTCGACTTAATTTTTGGGTCACTAATGATTAATTTATATTTTTATTCCTATATAAAAAAACTTTTATTTAAATATTTTTTTATTTTAGAAGAAAAAAAAAGAACTGGTCCACACTTATGGCCCATTTCCTTTGTGGAATGTCCGGTGATAACCCCACACGCGTCAAAATATATCCAATGTCTTCGAAAAATGGCCCATACTCCCAAATTGGGCCCACATAGGTCCATCAACTTGTCTCGTATACCTTATCTTTGAGCCCAAATAGGGCCCATTGTAAGAAGAAGACTTATATTTTTTACTTTAAGCCGTCAGTTAAAAGACTTTAATGCTCCTGTTCGGCTCGATAAGAGCCACACGTGTGGGCCCTCCTTTTGCGGTGGCCTGTCGGTTAAAAAGACTTTAATAGCCCTCTTCTTGCCTGTTTGGCTCCAGAGAGCCACACGTGTGGGGTCCAGATTCGTGCGAGGCATGCGGCCCCGTACGTGTCAGTCGCTCTCCGGTCAACGACTTGAATGTGGTGTGCCACCTCTCACGGAGCAATGACACGTGTCACTGTGGACATGGGACCCACTGATTGGCCAGTCATGTGGACCAAATTTAAGAGCTGTAAGGCCACGCGTATATTTTTTTTGTACATAAAATTAATTTGGTCCCAGGCTGCTTTTGGATTGAGATTAATTATTAGGTGTACAGTGTACCACCGTGTGTTTATCACAATTGTAATCTTTTTTTTTTGTGTAGAATTATTAGCATGCGATTAAATCGATGTTGGGATGAGAGCGGTAAGATAAGTTCTGATCAAATTGATGATTCTAAAATTTAAACTCAGAGTTACTAACTCTCGATTTCTTAATTCGGAGCATAGATTCATTAATTATTTATGTCAATTAAACTTTGTTATAATTTATTTATTGGATATTTGAATTTTTTGTTATTTTTTACTTTGAATGCGATTCATTGTTTTTTTACTTTGAAAATAGGACGAGAGTTCAAACATTTTCTCTTTCTACTTTTACTTTCACTTGTGCGTTTTATTTAAACTAAAAAAAATCAGACAATCATAGACATCAAAAATGATAGTTCTTGCAACAAAATTGACAAACACATCAAGTTATCAAAGTTCAAATCGTATATGTATATGTGTTTGCAATATGTGTTTTATTTTCTATCATGCAATATGGTTTTCTTTTCAGTCATGTAAAAGGTACACTTGTACGCTTATTTATTGGCGTTGTGTTGTCACCCATGATCCAACGCGGTGCTAGTAGATTTCTGCCAACCAAGTTTAATGTCCATAAGAGAAACTGCCGCCATGGCCCTTGTCTGCAGCTATGACTCATGCATGCCAGTGATGACTCAAGAACAACAGGCTATAATAATAATAATAATAATAATAATAATAATAAATAATAATAATAATAATAATAATAATAATAATAATAATAATAATAAACGAGAAAAAAGTGTGTAGCACAAAAAAATAGTTAAAGAAGTAATCACCTATGTACAAAAAGTTATTTGTCAATTGCAGTTACTAGTAAGAAATCATGCTAAAATAATATTGCAAGTATATATATATATATACATATATATATATATATATATATATATATGGATAAATGATGGTGTAAGTTCAAATAGTGTAAACTTATATAAATTCATATATTTTGAGTAAAATAAATTATTTGACGAAAAAATTTAGTAGAAATTTTAATTTTTTATTCAGAATATATAAATTTACAAGTTTACACATCATTTATCATATATATATATATATATATATATATAAGGTTCAACATAGATATTATTTAAATAGGTAGCATCATAATATCTATTTTATCAATCGAAGAATCTTAAATATATGATAGATAAAAAAATTTTAATAAAATAATAAAATCTTATATCAAATTATATATTTAACATCTATTATAGTGCTATCGTGTCCAATTTTTAAATCGTCGAATTAAATATTTATAACTTACATTTGATCCACGATATCATTTCTTTCTAAAAGAAGTAACATCTCCAATATTATATAATATTACAGCTCATGATATTGTTCTTGTACCTGGTACTTAATTGACATGAGCAATGACGCCCCTTGCGACATGCATGCTTCTTCTTCTCTGTGCTCCGGCCAATAAATCTTGCTTCTCTCTCTCTCTCTCTCTCTCTCTCTCTCTCTCTCTGATCGAAACAAAGTCAAACAGAATTTAAGAGGCTTAATTGAATACTGGATTCGAATAAGATTTCTTTCTCGATCGATCAGATGTGGAATTAAACAGATTGCAGCCGAAGTTTCCACTGTCGCACAAGTGTCCAACTTCGGACGGTGGGTGCGCCAATGTGTACCTAATTAAACAATATATATTAAGATATAATACACATATCATATCATGATGCGGTCGTAATTAATAAATGCCATCGACTTGCTACAAAAATGGATATCAAAGAACAGGGATTGATGTATACGTATACACTGTCGTATAGTACCGATCGATCCTTCAACTTGCACAACATTCTATCGTCTTTTGCGCCTCTATATATTATATATATACACGTATACACAAATAATTAAATATGGCCATCAAAGTGTCGGGAGAATAGCAATGCATTTATTAAGCTTTAAGCAGCCAGCAAAGACCAGGTCCTCCATCCCCGTGGTTGGTACGTATTTTATACACTTTCTTTCGTAATATGACACATAATACAATAATATTAATGTATACTATTCGAGTTAACTTATGTTACATTCTCAATTCATTTAAAAAATTTATTCATTTTAAATTTATTCGAGTTAACTTTATATATATATATATATTGTTTAGGGGGAATAACACTTTTTAGTACAAGTAGCTACGAGTTTTGCTATGACTTTTTATTATCGTCCGTCCAACCGTTACAAAGACTTTTTTCTCTGTTCAATACATAATGACTGAGGCCAACTTTGGTTGATTAATTCGATCAGTTCATCGATGGTCAACAAGTACGATGGTTCTAAGGTAGATTTAAAAAACCCTGCGAATTAACTTGGGTTACTGGTATAGTTTTGGTTGTATTGACCGTATTTTTTGGTGTAACTGGTTATTCCTTACCTCGGGACCAAATTGGTTATTGGGCAGTAAAAATCGTGGCAGACGTACCTGAAGCTATTCCTGTAATAGGGTCGTCTTTAGTAGAGTTATTACGTGGAAGTGCTAGTGTGGAACAATCCACCCTGACTCATTTTTATAGTTTACATACTTTTGTATTGCCTCTTTTTACTGTCGTATTTATATTAATATATATATATATATATATATATATATATATATATTAATTTTATATGGCCATCAAAGTGTCAGGAGAATAGCAATACATTGATTAAGCTTTAAGCAGCCAGCAAAGACCAGGTCTCCATTCCCGTGGTTGATACGTATTTTATATCACTTTCTTTTGTAATTAATATAACATATATACATGTTGTAATGACCCGTAAAAGTCAAAGGATAATTTTACATGTACAAAATACAGATATAATGATGAATATATAAGTGGTTGTCTATTAATTATTCATGATGTATTTTAAATTTGCATAGACTAAGAATTCAAAGTGAATCATTTTATGAACGAGAATGGAAGCATTATAGATGATATCAGAGTTTGTTTTGTGTGTTCACTAAATTCATGTGGAGAAGAAAAAATTTAATAATCTAAGATAAATATCAAGAGATAGTTTCATACGGATAAAATACGGAGATGCTAACTCATTTGTGACGAATTTTAAATTCGTACAAATTAAAAGTCTAAAACTAATAATTTTATGAATGAGAAAATGAACGTACACATATATATACAATGGTATTAATTTATACAATTTGAGTGAACTTTTGCCCTTTGTCATCTACAATCAAAAAGTGGAATGAGTACACCAAGGAAATATATATTTTGGACGATAAGAAAAAATGACTTGGTAATTCAGATTAGTTAGCACAATTAAGTGTATATATTGAATATTCCCTATTTTAACGTATGTATTATTTAACCATAAATATTTGAATTGGATGGATCAAAATTTGTCTTTTTTCTCTAATATTGAACTAGGTATAAAAAGACACATTATAATAAAGTAATACGTACATATATAAGTGATCTTTTTACTAATGATATTTGATCATGCATCCTTATTAGTTCTCTAACTAAAGAAAGGATGATATAACATTTCAACAATACAATGACAGCAATTAGGTCATCTTTCGTTCGAATTAGATCGGAGTTGACTATATTTTGAGGTCATGCAATCAACTTATTATAATTTACTTGGTTTTGGGGTTTTGGATAGGAACTAATTAACTACCACTTGGACTCAGGACTCGGCTTTAAATGGTGAGGTCAGGTCATACTCAATAGCTACCCGGCCAAGAGTCAGTAGAGTTGAAATATATATCCTCGCAACTTGCCAACTTTTGCTGTGTGCATTGCCGTCCTTACCAGGTCAACCTTGTTGATCCATATCTGTCATCATTCTACAAACTTCTATAAATCATATCTACCCACCAGCTCAGCTAATAACTTTATAACGTATATACCAATTAATCTCTCATACATCATCCCCTATATATGAACTTGTATATATATGTCCCCCATGAAGTAATATGATTAGATACTTCAGAGGGAAGTCCAATTGCCTCAGTTGATCATTACCTCTCTCTCTCTCTCTCTCTCTCTCTCTCCATATTTACAACATACATATATGGGGCCACACAGTTCGCCCCTTAAGTTAGGTTGAAGAGGTCCTTCACATGTAAGAGGTCACGCATGAAAAGAGGACCTCCTCTAGTTGTCAAAACCATTATTCTACCATATATATATTTAATACATATGAAGATATTTATAAAATTGATATACACAAACAGAATTAGTAGAAATAAAAGAATTGAAATATATTTTAAGATAATATTTTTTTATCAATATGAATAAATATTCAAAGGTCAACAAAATATTCATTAATTCTATTATGGTATATTTTTAATTATTTTTTACTCGATCATTTGTCATCTCTCAAATTCAAGGATATAGTAATTCAAAGTACATAATATGCAATATCAACAATACCTAACTCAATAGATGAGCAAATTGAGTATAGTATTGAGATTAGTAGTGGTATATTCAAACTCCATGCGGTAATACATAAGAGAAGTTAACTTTTTTCTATTTTTTTATAAGAGAAGTCTTTTTTTCTTTGTTTTCCCAAAGTATACGGGGCCACTAATTTTTATCGCGCCGTATCATACACTTGATTATAAAAAGTTTCTAACAAAAATTTTTCTGAGCATGAACTTCTTATCACTCTCTCCTAACTTCCATCGATAATAAGGTACATTTTAATTAAATCGGCGGGAGTACCTTTCCAGTACGTCTCCTTAGTCCCATGAAAAGAAAGCATCCATGATTTAAGGACCACTGCTATCGTTTAAAAGCTATCTCAAGTTTAGAAGCCAACCCTCATATTATCAAAATACAATGCATATAATTAAGAAGTCATTCAGAGTCCACACATTTCCCGGACATATAGGATCATATTTATTAGTTAATAATTAGCTTAACTTTCGGCAAAGGGCTATGGCTTAGCTATGATATGTGCATGGAGCATATACGATTCTTGTATTCAATTGACCTACTTTATCTATGACAATTTAAGGTGTAATTTCACCATGTAAACATAATACACGCCTAATTGGATGAGCATTCTTGTTCTTTTGTTTAAAATAGTGAATATTCCACATGGAGTGTTAGCCTCATGTCTACATTCGAGTTTGTATTCATTATGGAGATCAGCACCAATTTTATTTAACCATTTAGGTGGCTGATAAATTAATCATCCAATTCACAAACGTCTTTTTCTTTTTAAGGTATGATTGAATTGAGAGTTAAAAAAACTGATAATGATGAAAGGAAGAATAAAAAATAATTTTATTTAAATAATATTCTTTTGAAGGAAAATTAATTAATTAAAATTTATTTATCTCAATTTAAAGTTTAATAAAAAAGAATTTTATCCTTCACTATCTTTATCTCTCTTTCCTTCTCTTCCTATATACAAACACATCCTTAGGAGAAAAACTAATGTGAAATCAATTTTGGTAAAATCAGGAACTCAAATGGGAAACAAAAGGAGTGAGTTTGTCGGCAAGTTCCTGTTTTTCAGTAAATGTGTAGATTAATCTATTAACTGATCAAGAAACTCTACTTTTTCAAAATTATATTACAAACTACTTATGAATTTAAATTTTTATATGAAATTTTTTGGCATAAACCGTAATCTAACGAAATTGGTTTTATATCAACCAAATGGTACTTTTCCTCTCATATGATGGCTCTTTTGGTTGCCGACATGTAGAAGTCTTTATAGTTAAGCAAGGAAAATAATTGAAGGAACGAGGAGCACATGAAAAAAGGCGAGAAACTTGGGGGAAAAGGAGAATTAGAAAGTGGGAAAATCCAACAAAGTAATTAACAAACAATGTCAACCTCACAAATATAATTAATTAATTAACTAATTAATTCATGAGAATGAATAACTAATGGCAAGTTAATTGTGATAATTAGTCTACGCTAAATGCATGCAATAGTTCTTAATTAATAAGAGAACTTTAATTAGGTTAATTATTGTTGGAAAATACGAAGAACAAGAGTAGAAAGATCATAAGAATCACAAAAAAATATACATAAATTTTACGTGATTCGAAGATGAATCTCCTACGTCCACAATTGTCGCACGCCTTTTCTTCGCTATTAGAGCTACCGGCCGCCCGCAGAGAATTTTCACTATCTTAATGATCAAAATCATCAGAGTTTATAATCGCTCTGAAAATAACATATATGATGGAGGTAGGACAACCGCCTACAAAATAATGAAATTACATATATACTCTTAGAAAAATTTTCTCGAGGGCTCCGCCACTGAACTCCCGGCCTTCCGGACAGGGGGGCCGCTGTCCCGTCAACTCATCGCCGAGTTGGATCGACACCAATAGAGATCTGCTATCTCCAACAATTATAAAGGTTGTCCATTCATCTTAGGAAACCCCATTCTCATATGGAAGGAATTAAGCTGCCATTTTAATTCATTAATTAACTCCCCTCTCTGCTAGCACAATAAATTGTGCAAATAAATATGCGGAAATTTTTATTGACATTGGCAACAGTAATAGGAACATCATATCCATGACATTGGAACTAACTAACACAAATTAACCTACAAAGGTGAACATTTGTAGTTTTGGATCAAGGACAAATGGGTTGATCTAACAAAGGAGAGGAGACAGCAATCAACATCATAAATTTAAATCCGATCTATTATACCAGAAATTACATCCTCCAATTTAATCCCATGTTCCCCACCCCCCTTTGACCTTAATTAGATTGGGCTATTCATGGACTTGTTCTTGACTGCTATATGTTGACTTCTTCTCCTTGCACTTACTGCATGCACAGAAGACTTACATGCATAGAGATCAACTACGACGTGCATTTATTCACATTCACTGACTGACAGGTCCCCGGTTACTGTTGCATTGTGGTGGAGCATTCATGGAAAGAGTTCTTAGCAATGTGTCAACAGTTTCAGGTTAACTTAAAAATTTTCTCAAACATCTAGACTTTGAATTTGAATTACAATCGTCACTTACTTATTCTTAAGAAATAAAAGTTAAAACAGATTCATATTTGGAAACACAAATATTGTTATGAAAACTATATTTTTAAAAGCAATTGGAAGAAGTGATAACTTGTTGTCCTAAGAAGTAAAACAAATGTTAACATACAAATGTCCCATTTGGCCGTGTGGCGAACGCCATCGCGAGTTGATGTTACGGGCTGTTGAGCACGAGCACGATCGTCGGGCGTCGGGAGCGGGAGGTGATCGGTCACAATTACAACAATTTGAAGTGACAAAAATTAGTTGATGAGAAGCTCATAATAATATAATAATATGATAACAATTGATTTTTTTTTTAAATTATTCACAGAAAAACGAGTGAAATATTAATACCTCTAGATTAATCCTCGTAGTTAAAGTCGTGTAACAGATATTTAAGAAGCATCACAAGAAACCTCCTTTCTAGTTTCAAGAACCTATCGCATTAATAACTAAGGCTGTTAAATTTATGACTAGTACTACTCCAAATAATAAAAAGCATGATTAGTCTTCTTCACTACCCAGTGAAAGCTCTTAATTTTTTTTTTCTTTTCAACACAAGGTGAAAGATCATAATTGAATGCACGCGGCTTGCAAATGCAGGGAGGAAATAACGAGGGAGAAGCACTCGTCACTCCACCGAGCTGACTTTTGAGAGAGAGAGAGAGAGAGAGAGAGAGAGAGAGAGAGAGAGAGAGAGAGCACTAGTCCATGGAGTAAATGCAGTATGGAGCTGTCCATTTGACTCTTCATCTTGCAACCAAGGCCTGCCTTAGCCAATAGTCAGCGGCATCACCATGGGCACACCTCTTCCCCACGTCTCTTGTGTTTGTGTGTGTGTCTATATAATATACACCTGCCTTGGACTCTTGTCTTCGCCTTCCAACAAGAGCAGTACACAAAGTAAGTAAGAAGACGCATTCCTTTTCTTATCTTTCTCCGGGTTTCTCTCTACTTCTCAAAGAAAACAAAGCTGAGATGGGGAGACCGCCATGCTGCGACAAAGCCGGCGTCAAGAAAGGTCCTTGGACGCCAGAGGAGGACATCATCTTAGTTTCCTACATCCAAGAGCACGGCCCTGGCAACTGGAGGGCCATTCCTACCAACACAGGTGAGCAACTCTTGCATGCATGTTCACTTCAAACACTACATCTGTTCTGATCTCATGCACTAACCTTAGGGTTTTATGCTACCTGTTTATGTTCTCCAGGGCTAATGAGGTGTAGCAAGAGCTGTCGGCTCCGGTGGACGAATTACCTCAGGCCAGGGATCAAGCGTGGAAACTTCACTGAGCAGGAGGAGAAGCTCATAATCCACCTCCAAGCTCTCCTGGGCAACAGGTGCTCAATCGATCCACAGTCTACCAGTCATGCATATCATCCTTCTGGTTTCACTTCATTTTTAAATTCTAATGCTTACTGATGTTGTTATGCAGATGGGCCGCCATAGCTTCTTATCTACCGGAAAGAACAGACAATGACATCAAGAACTACTGGAACACACACCTGAAGAGGAAGATTAATAACAAGCTCGAAACTGGATCAGCTGATGGCACGAAGAACAGCGGTGGAAGATCGAGATACCAGACGTCCATATCCAAGGGACAGTGGGAGAGGTGCCTCCAGACCGACATCCAAATCGCCAAGCGAGCTTTGTCCGAGGCCCTGTCCATGGAGCCCAAGGCGGAGGCGCCTAAAGTCGGCTGCGCCCCCGGCGACAGGCCGTACGCGTCGAGCACGGAGAACATATCGAAGCTTCTTCAGAGCTGGGCGATGAGCTCGCCGAAGCCAAGCTGCGGCAGGGACAACTCCGAGTCGACCGGGTACTCGGCCACCAGCACCACGTGCACAAGCCAAGGGACGTCCAGCACTTCAAACTGCTGCGCGACGTCGACGTCGTCGTCGTCGCCGGAGTCGCTGGAGTCCCTGCAGGCGCCGTTCTCCTTCCTGGATTCGTGGTCGTTTGATGAGATCAACAGCCTTCTTGAGATGGGTATCGATGATAACTGTGAAATCTTTTAGGAGGGTGTGAATTATAAAATTGTGTTCGTAGATCGATAGCTTCTTAATTTTCTGGGCTCTTTTTGCTGTTCGTATCGTTTGTTTCCGGCGTGACGGTGGATCTACTGATGAAGACGAGAAAATTGTAAATTACTTAGTTACACAGATAATATTCTTAGAGAAAATATTGTCTTAGTGTTATGAGAAATAAATATTAATTCATGTCTTTATATCAGCAACTTTGAAACTTTTTTAAGAGTAATATATATAACATCAAATGCTAACTACATAATACTAAAGGATTATTTGACATCTTAGTTTTTTTTCAATTATACAAAGTGCGCTGTAAATTTCATAATCGCATATATCTTTAAAGACAAATTAATTATATATATCATCGCATATATACTGTATAATTTATTTTACAATTATCTAATATATATATATATATGATGGTTTAATTCTTTTTCTCTTTTTTTCGATTGGAGGACGTGGTTTTATTAAGACTGCATGTAAAGAACCTACAGTGGAATGGAGAAGCACACCATGTATTTATTTTTCTATTGTGTGTTCTTCCACTTGAGATTACAGATCAATAAATGTGTGTGAATATTCGTCACCCCAGCAGCAAACAAATTACACTTGAAGAGTACCAAACCCTCAAATTGTTTAAGTTTTTAGGCTATTCATTAGTAATTTAGTATTTTGATTAAGACTGCAAAAGAGAAACTAAGGACAGTTAGAATGCAAGTAAGTAAACTATTTAGCTGTTGAATCTTCTCACTATATATGTCAGCAAAATACTTTTGTCTCAGATGCCATCAGTATCTCGCCTCCAGAGATTAGACATTTCATCCTTACTGTAATAAGAATGTCGAGGACATTGAGCAGTAGTAGATCATTCTTGATGATGATGTTTTGCATGTAATTGAGACCTTAATGCATTGCATGTGAACATTTATCTTTTTGTCCTCTCTCTCTCTCTCTCTCTCTCTCTCTCTCTCTCTCTCTCTCTCTCTCTC